>JAGDQP010002270.1:48405-74959 GCA_022664845.1 Lepisma saccharinum
AAAAAAAGGAGAAATACGTTTGCTACAGTGTAAAGATTTATACCTAAATTAATTTATCTTTCCGCCAATGCAATCTTACCGTTCTCGGTCCATCAGTAAGCTGTTTACTGTTCACAGTGTAAAGGCAATATAAACACTCAAAATGGCGGGGCGTTCAGTGACAAGCAAGTAACGTTACTCCTGTTACTGGATTATAGAATATCCAACTAAGGTTTAAACTTCATCCACAAAAGTACGTAACCTCAAAATTGCCAGTTTAGCATACACTTTGATTACAAAATGACCAAGTTTTGAGCGTAAAATAAGTTGAACGTTCACGGACAAATCACTTTGGTCAGTTTCAACCCATTTTCAGTTAACGTTAAGCTATTACAAAGAAAATGTTAAACTTTAAAATCGAGTTAATTTAACCAATATTTCCACTAAAAGGCTTACACTATATCCATGTTTAAGAGTAAATACAACAAAAGGCTAATTTTCGATTTTTATTTCTCCATAAAGCGGAGTAACTTTCATCCATTTCGTGTTTCCACTTTTTACAGTGTACCGCGTGGGAAAGGAGAACTCACTCAACTTGTCTTTTGGAGACACTGTTGCAATAGTAGTTAAAATTTAGAATAATGTACCCTGTCATGATTTGAAGTATACATGTACAATTCCAAGTCGATCTACCACTTTTCATTGGCTAGAACGAGTTGATTTTAAACTATTTTAATGTATACAAATAGGGAAAAACCATCTTGACTCACACAGTATTTGAAATTGTCATCTTGGAAACTCTTTGGCACATCATTGGATCACTATATACCACACTAGTGATGGCCATTTTCGAAAAAGTGTTTTTCGATTTTCGAATGTAGAGTTTTTAGTTTTTTTTTGAAAAAATTTCATTTTTGCTTTTAGAAAATTTTCCTTTTTCAAAATTTTTTAAAATTAGTTTTTCGTTTTTCAAAAAAAAAATTCGCATCTTGTTTTTCGTTTTTAACAAAAAAAAAATTTCGAAAAAACTTTTTCTAAAAATTGTGGCCATCCCTAGCAGTAAAGTGTTCCCATATGTTTGGCCTGACCATGTTAAGCGGTAAATGAGAACGATGTAGATTTCACGAAACCGAGTTCTCAATCACATAGAGACATACAGATTTCGGGGAATACCTGAATTATCTTACGCCGTAACCAAGGTACGTACTTATTGAACGTAGTCCGGGACTTTCCTAAGTTCAATCCTTCTTTCATATTTCTTAAAACAGCACGTGTATAAGAAAAATCTTTAACATTAATTAATACCCAATGCTGCTACTGCGACTGACTGTTAAATAAGAAAAACTGCTGACATTCAGCTTCAGCCTACATAGAACTAGAGCTAATTTATATCTATAACTACAGAGAAACATTAGTTATATCAATGTACCGCGAGTTACGTTAACTGTATTAAAATAAATATTTTATTCGTGGATTTTTATTATTATTTTTTTGTTTCAACAAAAGTTCTTTCCCTTTTCCGTCTTTGATTTTTTCATATTTCGAACAATTTATAGTTTTTCGTGTATTTTTCTTTAATTTTCGTCTTCGAAATGTTTCGTTTTTCTGCTTTCAATTTTTTTGACTTTTCGTTTTTTCGTCTTTTGAACAATTTTTCGTTTTTCGAAAAAGATAATTTTTTGTCTTTCAAATTTTTTTTCTAGTAATTTTTCGTTTTTCAAAATTTTTCTATTTTAGTTTTTCGATTTATTTTTCGTTTTTCGAAAAATATTTACATCTTCTTTTTCGTTTTCAAAAAATCATTTTTTTTCGAAAAGAACTTTTTCGAAAAATTTTGGACATCCCTATACCACACTCTATTGAAGAAATCAATTTTTTCAAGATAGCGTCGTAAAAGTCGAATACATTGAAACTATGGAAATGTTATTGTAACAATTGAATTGAATTGAATTGAAAAATTCTTTATTTAAGCGGGCGAGGTTCAGCCTATGGCTGTTCTGCCACCTAACCCTTGTCCAAAGAATACATTGAGAAAAAAAAAATATATATATATATAGACAAAAATAAAAAAAATAAAATGCAAATATTTATTTCCATGTTAGCTAATATGTATAGTGTTGAGATTTGAGTTAATTAGTAATTGGCTAAGGTTGCCTAGGTGATGAAAGCACGAAGAATGTTTTCCCCGGAGACACACAAAGCAAATTGTACCTTCGACCCAGGCGTTGGCCTGCAGCACCTCCCGGCCTGCACCGTAGATACCTAAAGGCCATAAATCTGAAAATGTTGAACGAACCACTGCAGTGCCAATCATAAATTCATGTAATTGAGTTTTCAGGTCCATTTACACGTGGTCACAGGTTCAAGTCCCGTTGGGAGTCATGAAATATTGTTCGTTATTATCCTTGTTCTGGTGTCAGGGCCATTTTTGAAATTAATCGACCATCTTTTACTAGTTCAAGATATGCATTTGTTTATTGTTTAACATCCCACTGGGGGAGGGGGAATTCACTCAACTTATCTTTTGGAAACAGTGTTGGAATAGTGGTTAGATGTTTAGAATAATGTTCCCTGCCATGATTTAAAGTGTACATTTACATTCACAATAGTAAATGGAGGTTGGAGCCATAAGAAATATTTGCTTTTCCTTAAGGCAATTTGTTTCACTTTGCGCCTAATAGTTGGACAACCAACATGACAGTACAATATGAGCCAAAACACGGAATACCGTTATATATTCCTCCACTTGGAGAATGAAACAATGAGTTGTTCAGCACCATTTAGCGAACCACGAGATAGATGGGCAGAAATTCCATTCACGCTAAGTTCTAAGAGATAGGAATTAATGCAAAGAAAAAGAAAATAGTAATATGGACAGCTTGCAGGAATCGTAATAATGCAATGCAACAAAACTTGTCTTGTTCATTCATTCAGAGGGAAAAAGAGAGAGAAAGCATGAAAGAGGACTGGGAAACAGCGAAAAAAGAAAGTAGAAAAGTAGGAAAGAGAGAAAGAAAAATGGCCAAAGACATGGAAATAAATGAAATTTAACGCTTATGAATACACAGTCTGTGTCTCCCTCTCTCCTCTCTCTCCGCTTTGTGTTTTTCTCTCTTTACGGGATAAATGTCTTTCAGGAGCAATCGCGAATATTCTTTATACCGTTTAGGTCCTTGAAGAATACAAATTTAGGCTTGGAATCGAACCGAGAACCTTAAGAATGAGAGCCACACGCTGTCGACTTAGCCACACAGACCATAAAAATTGTGTTGTTAAACCAGCCATTAAACACCCTACTGTCAGCGCATTTCCTCTGTTCAGTTTGAAGTTTGAACTTTCTTTACGGGCTTTAGACATCTATGGCTCAGGCCCAGGGTTCCAGAAAAACATTTGATCTGTAGATCAAGATCAAGCAGGAATTAATTCACAATCTTGAGAACTTAGTGTTGCACCAACCTATTGCTAATATAATGCTCTGATAATTACAACACTAATGAACAAGCGTTTATAATAATTCGCACAGATAGAATGAAAACGCCAGAGCTGAAACCGATCATCGGGGCAGTCGGGTGATGCGGGCCAATTTATGGACCGCCACCGTGTCTGGGATTCGAACCCGTTCTGACCCGGTGATTCGATTGAGACCCGATAACCCGGAGGACAAGCAAGAGACTTAATAATTATTTCCTTGTGTTTGAACAGTGTTACTTTCAGGCCTGAAAAAGACCGGAGATGTTACCCAAGAGCACGGAAAATACGACGTGAATTAGTTTTTCACCTAATTAGATTTTCCAGACAGGGTCAATCAGGTTATCAGGTAATTGGGGTCGTTTTGGACCGGATCACATATGTTTGGGTCAGGCCCAATCACCAGGTCTTCAAAAGTCGCCCGGTTTTAGCTCTGGAACAAGAACACGCACAGAAAGAGAGAGTGTGTGTAAGAGAGAGAAGCAATAAGTAAGATACAAAGATTATAGAGAGGGAGAAGAAGAGAAAAATCAAGTCAAGTTAATAAGTCACATGATAATAAGTCAAGAAACAGAGGGACAGAGAAAGACCAATGAAAAATATTAATACCACTTATCGTTATGGTGAAGACCATACACACTCTTTACTCTGATTATCGATATTGATGCCTCGTAAGTTATTCAACTAAAGATGAATCTCTGTTTCCAGCTATTATTTTATGCGGAAAATGACATTACCTGATTGGGAATCGAACCGAGGTATTCAATTTAGAAGTCTAGCACGATAGCGATACTCCATAACTTACTCTACCCAAAACTTGTTTAACAAATGGTATAGTGTTTCTTTCTAACAATAATAGCATGAAAAGTGGATACTTCAGATTAAAGACGTGTTCGAAATTGTCCTGTTAACTCTCATAGACTTTAATTTACCTTTCTCAACCAACATTTGCAAATCATCCTCTTCTCTATAGTGGCACACATGTTTATCTCTACATTCTCGGTTTAGCATGAGAAGTCACTCTTCGATTCTTCACAATCGTTTTGTAATGAAACCTTGGCTTGAACAGGATTTGAACCGATATTGACTAGCCTTAGTATTTGAAAAGTCGAGCCCGTTACCCCTACACCGTCCTGCCACATAGATACATAAGGCTAGTACTACTAAGTTCAGAGTTTATCTTTGGAAATAAGCAACTTCTTCCTAAAAGTTGGTTACTCCAAAGTGCACGCCGGAATTTATTTATTTGGCGACGTATAAACAAATTAGTGACCACTAATATCCGAAATGACAAGCTATTTGAAAAAAATGAAAGAAACAAAACATCTTATGCAGAAATTTCGCCCTGCAAGTTCAAAAGGGAATCTTATAATAATAATAATTATTATTATTGTTATTATTTAGGGCAATTTAAACTCTGAGTGATGGAGCTTCCATTTGAACCCATAGTTCAGCTGAAATAGTTCCAAATTTCAAATACAGGCGGTTTGGTGCAAGAGCGTGTGTGTTTGCTGCTTTTATTTAATGCTTTTCCGTGAGCGTTTATAAAGTATTTTGAAATATTTATAGCCACAAGAACTAAAATTAAACCCTCAAGAAGAAAAATCATAGGCCTCTTAGATATGATTACCAAAAAACAGTATTCAATTAGAGGTATACATTAATCTTAAAACTTTTGAGATCACATCTACTACCACCTATATACATTAACAAAACAGTTTTATTGTATTTAAAAAATAGCTCACGTTTAAAGATTTTTTGAAATAAAAAAATTGAACCACAGTTTTGTCAACTTTCGCAACTTGTGTACCTCAAAGCAAATCCAAGAAGGAATTGTCTTTAAACATTAACCACAAACTCGAGGGAAAGAAATCCTAATTTAACTGTATAGTATGCTCAGAGAAACTTTGGTGAAAGAAAATCTACATACAGGCAACACATGAACACATTCTTAGTCTGTTTTAATAGACATTAAATATAGGTTTGAAGAGGAGATGAAGGAACTACTACCGGTACATATCAAAGATACCATAGAAACAGCTCTTTATTAACATAATGAAAACAGACATACAAACGCCACATTGCGGAATAAAAATATTGTGCCTAGAAGCACGTAAGCTCAAAAAGGAAAAATAGCTAACGACCACTTGCAAACCGCAGCATCTACAAACTTTCGACCAAAGAGTTTAGAATTACTAGCTCCTTCAGCTAGATTAGCTACGAAATTAGTTCTACTGAGCATGGCACATATATCAACCCAAGTATAGGGATTTATGACCCCAGCAGTCAGGAAGGACAATACTCAAACTTATTATTTTCCCCTTTATTTGAATTTTATCCATTATACTGTCTCTTTTTAAATTTCCGTACAATTTGAATAATAGACCTACTGTTTATTTACTATGTTTACAGAAATAATATTCCCAGGTAAAATTTGCTCTGTCCGTGCATCGGCCTGGTGTGTATAGACATTCCCATCTCCTATCGTTTTCACCAAACAGAGCTAGCTCCACCAAGCGGCAGAAACATTGAACTTCTCGAGTTCCATCACTTAAAATTTAAAACGACCTGTTATTATTATTATCCACATCCTATAGCGGACTTTATTAAAAAAGAACACTGACAACTTGATAATATATTCTTTTAAAGGAAAAACCTCTCTATAGCGGACGAGACCAACAGATGGTGTTCGTATGTAAAGGCCTCAGCTTAAAATATTTTTCAGATGTAAGTCATTTTCTTATTACGAAGACAAATGAAGACTTAGCTCCTCCCACTAGCAAGCCAGGCAAAGTTGGCATTTGGTCGACGAAGGTAGCTGACGACGGGTTTTGAAAGATTCCGACAAGGAACCGACGTCGGCCGGCGGGTGCTCGGCGAGATTACACACTAATGCTGGCAAGACTGGGACCAACGTGGTCCAGGAAAATGGCTCGACAACCAAACGTTTCTTATGTGTCGGCCGCGTCCTTGTCCCAACTAGTTCCCGAATAGTGGTGGTAACATGCATCCCCAACGGCGGCCGACTAGACTAACCTTTGACCTACTTGGTTATACCTCCGGCCCCGGTCACCCCTGAAAAACACTGTTCAAACGCAAGGAAATAATTAAAAACTATTTTGCCTTCTGGATCACCTGACCTAAATCCGGTTACAAAGTCATACCCGGTCGATCCGTTTCAGCTGTACTTCCAATTGTTTTTAACAAGCGCAAAGCAAGAAACAAACTATTAGAATATAAACTGACATTTCTTTTCTATAATGATTGCACTACAAAGTAATGAACAATTAATCGGATGTATGCATGTATGTATGTTGAAATATGCTTTAACATTTCCTAACCATTCATAGGGATGGACACATGTTGGACACCATGAAGTAATCAACTTCGTTACTCCAGGGTCTAAAGTGGAGCATTTGTCTTTGTACTGTCAACATTGTTTTTAATCTACTGCAATATTTTATATTCTAGATAGATAATCTATTTCATTATTTAAAAATAACTTGAATTAAATTACAAAAAAAAAAAAATCCTTTCGGCAGGCCTACAGGCTGAGGTAGATTTCGAAGTGTTTTTGATTGAATTTATTGGGGTAAGAGCAGAATAAAAACACTTTAAGTAAATATATTTTATCATTTTATTTTCATTATAAAATTTTAAATACGGTAACTAATTACCCTAATATGTTAACTAATTAGTGTGCAAACCTTTTGCTATTAGAACTGAATGCAGTGATATTCCAATTGAAATTAACAGGCCCTATGAAACCCGCCACTTATATAACCCTAACGAAATATGAGCGCTATCAAAAAAACTAGTTATTGATTTATAGATTAATCATCAAGAGCTTCAACGTTACCCCACAAGACATGGTTTTAAAAATTTCGAATTTCCACCCCATCTTCACTCGTACCCCCACAGCCCCTGAATCATTGGTGTCAGCGTAACTTCTTAGAGAGTACTATAATTTATGCAGACAAAGTTTCCCTATAAACTCCATAACAAAGGTGTCTATCCCTCCGGAGGTGGCCACTCCGGAGGTCACCCCTCAACATAATTCACCCTCACCCTCACCCTCATCCTCACCTGCAGGGGGATGTGGAGTGGAGGTGGAGGGCTATCTCCATGTTGGAGGGTGATGTGGAGTGGGGGTGGAGGGCTATCTCCATGCAGGAGGGTGATGTGGAGTGGAGGTGGAGGGGGAAGATCATAGCTGAAGTGGTGGTGGTGGTGATCTCCGTGCTGGAGGGTGATGTGGAGTGGAGGCGGAGGGCTATCTCCATGTTGGAGAGTGATGTGGAGTGAAGGGCGAACTCCATGCTGGAGGGTGATGTGGAGTGGAGGTGGAGGGCCAGATCAGAGCTGGTGGCAGGTGAAGCCAAAATGGACACCTTTGCTCCATAGGAGCTGATCTATATTTTTTCAAAATTTCAACCCCCAACCACCCCCTTGGGCCGATTTTGCTCATTAACGTACTTAGCCGAGCTATTTAATCTATAAATAACGAAAGAAAATTTCGTTCAAATATCTTCAAAAGTATGGCCGCTAGCGTGTAATTATATAAATATATATTTTCAAAATTTGAAGCCCCTCCCCTGCCCAGCCCCTTGGGCCGATTTTGCTCATTAACGAACTTAGCCGAGCTATTAAGCCGACAAACAACACAAGAAAAGATAGATAAATGACATGATACTGATCTCAATAGGTAGATTTTTTTTCGAAATCTACCTAAAAATAGGAAATTGTGTTTGCCAGGGCTTGAACTCAGGAACACAATTTTCTTTCTTGCTTTTTTTTTAAAAAAAAAAAAAAAAGACTGTTGGATTCATTATGGTTTGAACTCGCTACACCAGGCATGAGAGACGATCACGGTAACCATCATAGCACATAGACTTGATTATTCTGATGATGAGGAGACCGTATTCACTGGAAACCATCTATGCTATGGGCGTCTCTGATCTCTTAACAAAACAAGATTTATTATTGCGTGATCTAATCGTGATTTACTGCGTTCTGCTTTTATTGTAACTACAAGCGAGTGATCCAACCTAATCCAAACATAAATGGTTCGGCGACCCGGTCCAGAACTTGACCCGAATGAACCGCTGACTTGGTTGACCCGATGTGCACAATATAATTAACTGGGAATTTCGGCGTCGTAATTCTCGTGTTCTAGGGATAACATGTCTGATACTTGACACCCCTGAAGGAAATAATTCAAAATTCTGCTTTGTCTTCCGACTTACCGGGTCGAAATCAGGTCACACCTCTTCCGATGACTAGACCCGGTCTAAAGCTTGACCCGGTGACCCCTTTCAGCCCTGCTTGAAGTCACTAGCCTATCGCCTTATTCCACACGACAAAGTGGGTTTGTTCTTTTTACAGGCTTTTCTTTAGTTCACAATGTTCAATGTTCATGGTGTTCTCAAATTTTCAACGTTAATTTAACTCATTTCTTGACGTCATACAATGATGAAATTTTGCACAGCAGCACAGTAAGTCGGGTTACAATGCAATATCCCACTGTTAATTATATATATGTCTGTATATTTAAATATTTTAAAAGCATATTTTATTATATTTTTTTAATATGGACTTCTTTATTACGAAATAAATACTAGCCTGCAACGATGTTGCGTTTAACTAATTGCTGAATATATATATTAAAGTAACAATGGGATATTGTACTTACGTCGCTGTGCAAAATTTCATCATTGTATGACATCGGGAAATGAGCTAAATTAACGTTGCAAATTTATGAACACCACGAACCATTGGGAACTAAAGAAAAAAAAACTGTAAAAAGAACAAACGCACATTGTCGTGCGGGTTAGGGCTTCAGGCTTGTGGGTTAAAGATGGGCTGAAAGGAGTCACCGGGTCAAGCTTTAGACTGGGTCACCGGTCTAGGGTTTGGACGAGCCCTGACTTAGACCTGCTTTAGATCCAATATGCCGGAAGACAAAGCAGAATTGTGAATTATTTCCCTACGTTTGAAAAGTGTTCCTTTCAGGGGTGACCAGTATCAGACATGTTACCCCTAGAACACGAGAAATACGAAGACAAAATTCCGTTAATTACGCTGTGCAGACCGGGTCAGCCAGGTCAGCGGTTCATTCGGGTCAAGTCTTGGACCGAGTCGCCTGATCACTTATGCTTGGGTTAGACTGGGCCACTTGCTTGTTGTTGCAATAAATGCAGAACGAAGTAGATCAAGATTCGATCACGCAATAGAAATCTTGTTTTGTTATGAGATCAGAAACCCCCATAACATAGATAGTTTCCAGTGAATACGGTATTCTCATCATCAGAATAATTAAATTTATGTGCTATGATGGTTATCGTGATCGTCTCTCCTGCCTGGTGTCGCGAGTTCGAACCCTAATGAATCCAACTGTCTTTTTAAAAAGAAAATTTTGTTCCTGAGTTCAAACCCTGGCAAACACAATTTCCGATTTAAAAAAAATAATTCAAATTATTTTTCAAATAATAAAATAGATTATCCATCTGGAATAAAAGCTATTGCAGTATAATAAAGACTATGTTGACAGCATAAAGACAAATGCTCCACTTCAGACCCTTGAGAAACGAAGTTGATTATTTCATGGTGTCCAACACGTGTTCATCCCTAATTGAATAGATATGAAATGTTGGAGCACATTTCTGCAAACATTTTAATTTTTCATTGCTTTCTAATGCAATCATTATAGAAAATAATTCAATCACGATTTAAAAAATGTTAAGTTGTAAATGTCAGTTTATATCCTAGTAGTCTGTTTCCTGAGTTGCGTTTTTTAAACAATAATTGGAAGTGGCACGAAACGTCGCGGCGACCGGTTATGACTTAGTAATCGGATTTAGGTCAGGTGGTCCAAAATGCAAAATGGTTTTCAATTATTTTCTACGTTTGAACAGTGTTTCTTCGAGGGTGACCAAGACCAGAGGTATAAGCAATTAGGCCAAATATGAACCAAGACGGAGAATATGGATGGCCGCCGTCTGGGATCAGGCCATCAGTAGTAATAAAATTAATTTCTGCCTGCACTTTTTAGTAAACAACTTACATGAAGAAGCCGGTTATTTTAAAGATCAACTCTGAACTTAGCAATATTTGGCTGATGTATTTAGCTGACTAGATGATGCAGAGATAACATGCTCTACTTTTTAGTACAAAAGCTAGAAAGCATCGGTTCAAATCCTGTTCAAGCCAAGGTTTCGTTACAAAGCGATTGTGAAGATCGAAGAGTGACTTCTCATACTAAACCGAGAATCTTTAAGAATGTAGAATCAGAAACGTGACGATTTGCGAATGTTGTTTGGGAATGGCAAAATAAAGTCTACGGAAGTTAACAGTACAATTACGAATACATCATTGATCTGAAGAATCCACTTTTCATGCTATTATTGTTAGAATGAAACACTATACCATTTGTTAAACATGTTTTGGGTAGAGTAAGTTATGGATTATCGCTATCGTGCTAGACTTCTAAACTGAATACCTCGGTTCGATTCCCAACCAGTTAATGCCTTTTTTTAGCATAAAATAATAGCTGGAAACAGAGATTCATCTTCGGTTGGAGAACTTACGAAGCATCAATATCGATAATCAGAGTAAAGAATGTGTATCGTCTTTACCCTAACGATAAGTAGTACTCATATTTTTCATTGGTCATTCTCTCCCCCTCTGTTTCTTGACGTTTTATGATCATGTGTTGTATTTTTCTCTTCTTCTCCCTCTCTACACATCTTTATTTTTTCTCTTACTTAATGTTTGAGTATGCTTCTTTCTCTTACATACACTCTCTCTCTTTTTGTGCATGTTCGTGTTCCAGAGCTAAAATCGGGCTACTTTTGATGACCTGGTGATTGGGCCTGACCCAAATATACGTGACTCAGTCCAAAACGACCCCAGTTACCTGGTAACTCGATTGACCCGGTCTGGAAAATCTAATTAGCTGGGAAACTTGGCGTCGTAATTTTTACTCTTGGATAACATCACCAGTCGTGTTCACCTATGAAGGAAACTTCAAACGGAAGGAAATAATTATTAAGTCTCTTCTTTGTCCTCCGGGTTATCGGATCTCAATCGAATCACCGGGTCAGAACGGGTTCGAATCCTAGACGCGCTGGTGGTCCATAAATTGACACGGATCACTCCACTTACCCGATGGTCGGTTTCAGCTTTGGTATATTCATTCTATCTGTGCGAATTATTATAACGCAAGTTCATTAGTTTGGTAACTTTTAAAACATTATATTAGCAATAGGTTGGTGCAACACTAAGTTCTCAAGATTGTGAATTAATTCCTGCTTGATCTTGATCTACAGATTAAATGTTTATTTTACGGAATGATACGGGTACTGAGCCATAGATGTCTAAAGTCCGTAAATAAAATTCGAACTGGAAATGAAACCGGGGGTAACTCGCTGACAGTAGGGAGTTTAATGCCTGATTTAACAACACAATTTTTATGGTCTGTGTAGCTAAATGGACAGCGTGAGAGACTCATTCTCAAGATTCTCGGTTCGATTCCACGCCTAAATTTTCAATTATTTTCCTCAAGGAATTAAGCGCAGTAAATGATGTTCGAAATTGCTTTCGATTGAGATTGATCCCGTAAAGGAAGAAAACAAAACAGAGAGAGAAAGGGTACGTGGGAGACGGAGACCCCGTCTCATAAGCCTTAAAATTTAATTAATTTCGGTTTTCCGCCATTTTCTTTTTCTCCTTCCTTTTCTTCTTCTTTCTTGTTTGCTCTTTCCCCGTCTTCTTCCATGCTTTCTCTCTCTCTCTCTTTCTGTCTGTCTCTCTCTCTCTCTGTGTTTGTGTTAGAACGAGACAAGTTTTGTTTCATTGCATAATCACGATTCCTACAAGATGTCCATATTATTATTTTCCTTTTCATTTCTTTAATTTCTATCTCTTAGCTCTAAACCTGAATGGAATTGCTGCCTATGTATCTCGTTGTTCTCTAAATGATGCTAAACGGTTCATTTTTTTTCAAATGCAGGAACATCGTGGCATGCCCTGTTGAGGTGTACATTTGTACTGTTATGATGGGTGTCTAACTATTATACGTACAGTGAAACAATTCTCCTGGAGGAATTGTTAGTATTTCTTATAACTCAAACCTACATTTATTTTTGTAAGTGACTGTTAATGTATATTTTAAATCATGACAGGGGGCATTATTCTAAGCACTAATCTAGCAGTGTTTCTAAAAACAAGTTGAATCAATTGTCCCTCCCCCGCGGTATGTGAAACAATCAACTTGACCACCACTTTTGTGAAGTTAAAAATAGGTGTTTTTAAAAAATATTTTATTTCTTTATTTATTTATTGTCTTGTTTTCCATGGCGGAGTTAAGGCAGCAAATGCCTTCTCTTTCACTCAACCATTTTATTGTGTACAAATCGGGAAAAACCATTTTCACCCACCCTGTAGTTGAAATTGTCCTCTGATAAAAACTCCTCGGTACATCATTGCACCATTGTATACCATACTATATTGAAGAAATTGATGTTTTCAAGATGGCGTCGTATGAGGCTTATATATTGAACTATGGACATGTTATTCCGACCATAAAATGCAAATAAATATTCCCTTGTTAACAAGTAAGTAGTGTTGGGATTTGAATGAATTTGTGACTGTTCAGGTTACCTGGGAGATCGTAGAACGAAGGTTTTTCCCGGGAGCACACAAGGCAAATGTCAGGATGGTACCTTCAACCCAGGAAGTGGCCCACATCGTCTCCCGTCTGAGCCATGGGTGCCTAAAGACCATAAATCTGAGCAAAGTTGGACTAATCTCTTTAGGGCATGTAAATACGTTTCAAGGTCTAATTTCGTGTGGTCACATTTTCAAGTCCCGTTGGATTTGTGGAAATATAGTGCGCTATTATCCTTGTTCTCGTATAAAAATCATCTTTGAAATCAACCTACCTTATTTTACTAGTTAAACATAGGCATTTGTTGATTGTTTTACAAACCGCGAGGGGGAAGAACTCAATCAACTTACCTTTTTGAAATACTGTTTGAATGATGGTTAAAAGTTTGAAATAATGTGACCTGTCATGATTTAAAGTATACATGTACAGTTCGAGATCGTTCAGCCACTTTTATTTAATTAGAAATAAGTGTTTTAAAACTATTTTAATGTATATAAACAGGGAAAGAGCATTTTGACTTACCCAGTAGGTGAAGTTGTCATCTTGGAAACTCCTTGGCACATCATTGGTCCTATCTATACAACACTATATTGAAGAAATCCATTTTATTTTCAAGATGATGTCTTAAAAGTGTATATGCTATAACTATGGAAATGTTATTGCAACAATAAAAAGCAAATAATATTTTTTTAAATTTTAAATTACATGTTGTGTTGGGATTTGAATGAATTGGTCACTGCCTCAGGTTGCCTGAGAGATGGTGAAACGATGTTTTTTCCGGGGACAAACAAGGTAAATGTCAGGATGGTAGCTTCAACCCAGACCTTGGCCGACATGGTTTTATGTACGTGAAGTTGGCCCAACCCCATAAAGCTTTTAAGAGCAGAACCACACCAGGATTTTGTGCATATTTTGTGCTAATTTGTGCACACTATCCCATATTTTGTCCTTGCTCGGTTTAGCCCAGAAATCGAAAAAATAGGGTTTGGTTTAGCCAAGAAATTAAAAAACAATGTGATTGGTTCAACATTATCCTGGCTCAACCACAACAAGCTATCTGAATAAAAACCACTCCAGGATATAGTGCATATTTTGTGCTAATTTGTGCACACTATCCCATATTTTGTGCACGCTCGATTTCGCCCAGAAATAGAAAACGCTAAGTTTGGGTTTAGCCGAGAATTAAAAAACAATGTGGTTTATTCAACATCACGCTGCTCCAATCACAACAAGCTATCGGAAGAAAAACCAGTCTCACATATATTGTGCACTGTAAGCGTAGTCCTTATAAGGGAGAGAAAGTACATGAGGTAAACTGCACGCTGACCTTGTAGTCGGACTAACTTCAGGCTGGCGTAATCACAATAGGCAATCGGAATAGCAGCAACTCCGAGTTAGAAACTTTTTATTTCAAAATTATAATATAAAAATCATTCAGTATATATAATCCGTATTTATGAATCATTCGCACTCTAAGGAATTGTATCCTTGTTAAGTGAACATCTTTAAAACAAACGCCAGTCAATGTTTACAATGGCGAATTGCTTTTGTGAGTAAGTATGAACATGATATTTGAGAAACTAAAATACTGCCTTGAATCTTTCATAAGGTTTTCAATGTCAGGTTACAATCTCAATTTTAATACAGTATTGGCACAAGTAAATATGTGCCTTATGGTTCGGAAAGTCGTGTCTTTTCTGAAAATAAAAGCATCATTTGAGACAATGGAATAACATGGTGGAGCTGCTAAATTTGTCTCGAAAATCACCAGATTCTGATCGTGTGCCATAATCGCGGCTACCAGCACATTAGTGCGGATGATTAAGTCACTATTTTTTATTAATTTGAGCATTTATCTGTACCTTGGAAGTAAATTGTACTACAGGGTGCGGCAGGTATTTGAGAACACACATTATAGGTGACACAACTATCCTGCACGTCATAGTTACAAATCCTTTTCTGTTGCAGGTTAACATGGCATTACCTAGGCTAATCCAGGAAATGAAGAGGCACGTTGTCATCATGTCATTGGCTGAGAGATCGCTGCATTTCTGAAAGTCGCCCGGTCATTCGTTTTCAATGTGGCAACAGTTTTCCACAGGAAACAAGATTATCGTTGCACTGACATCCTCAGGATGTCAAATTCGTCAGTTCTGTACTTGTGTCCAAGCTGCCGTCGATTACGATGCTGGGAAATCCATGATGACAGTCGCCAGGGAGCTGCAGGTTGACGATACCAATATTCGACGTGTGGTTCATGAGGACTTTCGTTACAACTCGTACGTGATGCGGCGAGGAGAGTTCTTGTCCTAGAGAAGCAGGGAGAACCGCCTGACCAGAGTCAAGTACCTCCTGAACAAGCTGAAACATCCGGAGGAGCCGTGAATGTTATGTTTTTGTTTTTTTCGATGAGCAAATCTTTGACCAGAGCCAAGCGCCTCCTGAACAAGCTGAAACATCCGGAGGAGCCAGAAATGTTGTGTGTTTTTTTTTATGAGAAAATCTTTGACCAGAGCCAGAAAACGAACCGCAAAAATAATCGTTGGCTTAGTAAAAGCCGCAAGGAGGTTTCGACCGTCATGCACACCAAATTTGCAGCCTCAGCGTTGGTTGTGGAGGTCGGGAGCAGTGAAGGAGACGTGATGTCTCCACATTTCTTCCTTCAAGGTGCCAGAGGCAACACCGTTGCTTACACCGAAGCGTTGAACATGGTTCTGAAGCTCTGGATTACTGCAGTAGCACGTGGGGGGCCGTATGCTTTGCAGCAAGACCCCGCACCATCCCACATAGATCATACAACTCAAGAATGGATGGCCGAAAATTTTCATAACCATATCACTTCCAACATATTGACCCCCATCTCCCCAGACGTTAACCCAATGGACTATTATGTATGGGGTGTGGTTGAGAGGAACTCTTAGAGACATCCACCCAACATCGTTGCAGCTCTCAGAGAGAGTTAGAAATACACGTGTGAAACGAAATGTATAACATAGTATAAAAGAAAGTTGAAGACAAGGAACATTAACGCCCTATCAACGAAATTCTAACTTCGTTGAAATATAGTTTAAAATTCAATGTTTTCGACGTGCACATGAGAACATGAAAATTAGTTTTTGCCATCCAATTAGTTTTAACTATATTTTTTTTTACATAATATTAGTAAGAAACACATTAAACAAAATTTATACCATGGTTGAAAATATTATATTGAATGTTAAATGTCTTATGAACATAATTACGTTTTTGTTCAAATATGGTTTAAAAATTAACGTAATATTTTTCAACCGATATCGGTAATCAACGAAATGAACCTAAAATCAACGTTGAAAAGACGTATGTGTGCTACTGGGAAAGAATTCATGACTTCCTAATACTTACTACCTATTCGACCATCGCTATTTCTTATGCATGATATGTCACAAAGCACCAAAATGGAGTGTTTCACGTATTAGTAGCCTGAACAACAAATTTAGACAGAATTTTGAAAGGAATCGGTGGGTTTTGAAAACCATCCGCCTCCGTATTTTAATTACTTATACAAAATACTATCAATATGTAATGTTAGATTTCTGGAAGCACGTTAAGTATTGGTTTTAGATCCTCATTTCTTTTGTTACATTTCTCTTGCTCAAATTTCTAATGTTCTCTCTCTCCTTTCGTCTTTGTTTCTCCCCATATAAGTTTCTCTTTATGGCTCTGTCTTACTGGTATCCATTGTCTCTTTAGTTCTCTTTGCATGTTTAAATTTCTCCGCTTCGCCTATTTTTGTATGCTATTGCATCAAAATTTTCCTCTATTCCATCGGTACGAATTTGTGCACGTTTCGAGAAATTCTGTGTAAAAGCTCTTTGCTAATTTTAGCTTCACAGGACGGCAGGAGGAATAGAGAGACAATAAGCTTTTACCTGAAGTAATTATGTCTCGAAATGATTGTTTAATTACATATAAAACTGATTTCTTTTAATATAATAAGTTTATCTAATTATTCACGCTTTGAGGAATATATCGTTACAGAAAACTACATATATGTGATAAAACCATTACGTGATCATATGTATACATAGTTTTGAAATACGGTTATCAATACTTATTTCAATGAATGCTACTTCTTTCTACACTTAAACATATCTTATTGCACTTAAAACACGTAAAACACTCCAACCTGGCATCTTTGGTTTACTTTTTCCGAAGACACCCGAAATCGGACTTAGAGAATTTTCAGCTGAAAACGACCCTAACTAATGTGGTCATGCTTTTTGGACTAGGGTGTACATTGTTGAATGTGCTTCTGATTAGAATGCATGTGCCAAATTTCATGATGGTATTTCAATGGGATCATGTTGAAAAAAATATATTCTAAGACAAGTACACAACTACATATACACGTTGTGTATACGTGGTTGTGTACTTCTCTTTGAATACATTTTTCAATATGATCCCATTGAAATACCATCATGAAATTTGGCACATACATTCTAATCAGAAGCACATTGAACACATATTCTTTTTTTTTCATATAATTAAAACATCCAATTTTGAGTTATTTAAAACACATTTTTTTTTAAATATGAAGATTGGTCTAACGAAGTCACATCATATACTAAATTACAGCTTTTGAAATTCTGGAACGAATGGTCTAAGTTTGAGTTGTCTAGGACAAATAGTTTTTGAGTTCGAAGCTTTTAAAAGTTTTAAAACGAGTCAAAAATCAGTTGATATGTTTTTTACCAATTTATAACTTAAAGAACCAAAAGTTGGAAAAACAGATGTTTTTTTTTTATTATTATTTTTCATCCTTAATCAATAGTATTACTTATGTTCTAAAAATTTCGGAAATCCAAATCTTCAATTTCTAGACCATTGGTTGATTTGATATGGAATGACCCTCAATATTACAAGGTAGGGACCAACTAATTCAAAGGTTACAAAAAAGACGTTCAAGGCACTGTACAGTTTACCACACTACTATCCAACGTTCAAACTATTTATAGATACGAAAACACTACCAATAGATTATAAAGTACAACATAGAAAAGAAAAGATGTATATGTTTTCAAGTTATAAACTAAGTTATTTATTCAAATATTCACTATTCAAGATTTTCAAAAGTTATTCAAGATTTTCACAAGTATGACACAAGGACGGAAAAGCATACCGACGGCGAAAGTGCAAAACCTCGTATCTCCACTTTTTATGGAATTTTAGATTTTAGTTGCATTCAATTCCCCACATCTGAATCTACGTGTATGCAAAAGATCGTGAACGAAAACCTAATACAAAACGTGGAAAACTAACTTTTCAAAACCTCGTATCTCATTTCTTGTGGTAAAACCTCGTATAAAATTATACGAGCTTTTACCCACGTTTACTTTTTCCGTAAATTCATGTTTATGAATGATACGAGGTTTTTCCAGGGCGTATTTTTGGTATTTTAAACAGATAATCTGCCCATACTGTATTGTTCTTTGCAACACTGTCTTAGTTCGCGCGTTGATGTGCGAAAAAGAAAGCATAACAGGAGCTCTGTTTTATTGTTATAAAGAACTATATCACTTGCGTTAAGTGATTACGTACAGTTGCGAGTGAAGTCTTAGTTGTGTTATGTTAATCGCAATATCATGTTTTGTGATAACTGCAAGAAATCCTTTGCTAATAGAGCAGCATTAATACTTCATCTAAGTGCTAAGTGTTGTATAGAAGATCGGAGTGTGTGTGCAAGATGTGTCAAATAGAGGGAACGATACGCTACAAGAAGTAAACGGCGATTGTGATAAGAAGAATGTAACCAAAAATACAATTCTTGAGAAAAGTTCCGGTCATAACTCGGAAGATTCCTTTCTTTCCCTTGATGATATTCCCACTGTAACTGATGAGGATTTGGCATCGATGGGCATAGTTTTAGAAAAGGATGTTAACATAGAGGTTACTCATCTAGGAACGGCGGTGTCCGTTGCAGAAGAGAAAACAGTTGAAAGCGGTGAAGAGATTACCAAGAAGACCAAGAAGCGAGCTTCAGACAATATTCGTAGAGCAAGAGAGAAAAATAAACGTCTCAGGATGGAAGGGAAAGCATACCTAGGATACAAGAAAGAAGACGGACAATTAATGCTTTGTGAAGAAAGACCAGCAAGAAAAATAGGACCGACTTGCTCGTCTCAACAATGTGCTAAATCTAGAGTTCGTCATTTCAACGAAGAGGAACGGAAACAGATGTTCTGTACATTTTGGGACTCAATGACCTGGGACATGAGGAAAACTTTTGTGGCGTCATTAGTAGATAATGTGACAACCAAACAAGGGAAAGAAGATTCTCTGCGAAGTAATACCCTGAACTATTTCTTAAAGAAAAACGCAGAAAAGTTGCAAGTCTGCAAGAAGATGTTTCTGAACACGTTAGGTGAAAAAGAGTGAAGCTTCAGAGCTTGGGTACAGTGCAGTGTAAGGAGAACTGGAATGCATGTCAATAGCGAAGTGATAGAATGCCCAAGGAGAAGTAGGGTAACTGGCAGAATGCGGGATGGGAAAACTTTTCTGCTTTCTTATTTAAATGACTTACCAAAAGTTCCCTCACGCTATTGTAGGTCCACCATAAGTAAACAATATCTTGAACCTACTTTCAAGAACTTTTCAGATTTATATTTGCATTACAAAAGTGCCTGTACTGAACACAATATTAAGACTTTGTCTTTACCAATGTTAAAAGCAGAATTTGCAAAATTAAATCTCTCCATTTTCAAGCCGAAGAAAGATCAATGTGACGTCTGTGTGAAGCATCATTTTGGTAATGTGTCTGATGAAGAGTACAATGAACACATCAGACGTAAGGAACAAGCCCGCGAAGAAAAAATTAAAGATAAAAGTGATGCAGTAGAAAATCCCACTGAAATAGCTGTATTTACAATGGATGCACAAGCTGTAAAACTCGCTCCATTTTTGAATGCAACTGCTGTTTACTATAAGACCAAACTCTGTGTCCATAACTTCACAATATTTACTTTGATTTCAAAGGATGTATCATGTTACCTTTGGCATGAAGGGGAGGGTGGAGTAGAGGCGGCAGTGTTTACGTCTATAATAATAGATTATTTAACTTGCTACATTGATTCACACCCCTACACGAAGAAGATCATCTTGTACAGTGATAACTGCGGATATCAAAACAAAAATGTTGTGCTCTCAAATGCTCTGCTTTGGCTTGCTACAAGCAAGAATGTAGAAATAGTACAAAGTTACTTAGAAAGAGGTCATACTCAAATGGAAGTAGATTATGTCCATGCTTCCATCGAAAAGAGACTGAAAAATAGGGAGATACATCTAACTACCTTCCGACTATGTTGCTGTTTGCAGGGAAGCCCGTCCTAAACAGCCTTATACAGTTAAGTACCTAAGCTACAGTGATTTCCGCGACTACTCTGGTACGACATATTACAAATCGATACGTCCAGGATATACAACAGGTGACCCAACAGTCAATGATATTTGCAATCTTCTGTATACCACAGGTGGAGAAATCCACTACAAATTACACTTTAGTGATGGTTGGAGACCTTTGCACAAACGGGTAAGCAGGGGATCTTTCCCTCCTCCTGAAGCTTTGTACAAATCACAAAGGAAGATACGGGAACAGAAATATAAAGACTTGCAAGAGCTGAAACTTCTGCTTCCTAAAGAATGTTGGAGGTTTTATGATTGTCTTCCTCATTGAATATGGTTACCACAGCAATTTCATGGTTGTGTTCAAGTTTAGCTCAATTTACGTACCTGTTTACTGTTTACATTGTTCCAAGAAATTCCATTATGGAACATACATATTAAAGAAGTAGCAAGTGCAGAAACTATTATTCAAATAACACATATTTATTCAATTTGGTTGATTGATTGATTGTTTGGGGTTTTACGTACGCTAACGATACTGCCACCGGGAAGCTCATATTAAATTTGGTATAAATTAGTACAATATTCCTGAAAAATTACACAAAATACTGCATAGTTTTTTTAAAGAATGGTGTACCAAAATACACTTGCCGTTATAGTATAATGTAATGTGAATAAATAAAATATTTAGTAACTATTAAAGAATTTACTTCTCAACTTAACATTCAGCATCACCTTACTATCTTTGTATAAAACCACGTAAGTAGGTAGATAATAACGAACAAAAACACGTATCTCAATTTATCAGCAATAAAATAATGAAACTATTTCAAATCGATTACCATTACTTTAGTTAACATTTAAAGTATCATCTCGAATTATAACAGTGTTTCCAAGTAGAAAAAATTGAAAGCAAAACGGTTTTATTGCTCTCCTGAAATGTTTGGTTTTGATGAGTTACGAGGTTTTGCACTTTCGCCAGCGATACAACGATTTAATACATTCATTCTTGAACAATGACTATCAAACTGCTCAACTTAAAAAAAAAAAATGTATCAAAAGAAATTACGGGATGACTATAAATGTTCCTTGTAAATTTATCAGTTTATAATTAACAAGCATGGAACAGCTGGAAGGTATTGAAAATACAGTATATAATTGAACATGCATTCTATTTGAATTAAAGGGTTCAGCGAGAGACTAGAAGGGAAAATGCGAATTGACCTATACCAACCGTCTTCATACGTTGGTTTATTCCGCACTCCACCGCTAAGCCATATCAACCAGTGGTTCTAGCAAAAGGCGGTAGATGGCAGTAGTATACTATTTCGTCAAAAGCTCAATTTTGACAAGGGTGTGTGTTTGACTAGTCTCTCGCTGAACCGTAACTGTAGCGTACCGCTGTATTTTAACTTTATTGTGGGCCAACCCACATAAATTTTAATGCTTCGTGTTTTGTTAACATAACGTACAGAGGAAAAAAAAGATTATTGAACAAGTTATTCAGTGTAAGCCAAAGTGCACAGAAAGTGTATAATAAATGTAATGGAAATATAAAGCATTAGGAGAGCGGGAAATTGAAAGTGAATTAGTTTTTTTTTTATATTCAGGAAAAGTTACTAATCTACTTTTCTGAAATTAGTTGTTTTTAAACTAGTTTTTTTTTATTACCAACATATTTGATTTTTTTAAGATGTTAACTCTATTCATATAAACTGAAAACTTGTATCAATTTTAGTAAAGTTTTATATCAACCTTTGTAAATGTGTCGCTGGCAGCAGAACCCAAGATCCAGAGATTAGAGAAATTATTGTAAAATCTTCGTTCTTTGATACATATGAATATATATTAGGGGATTCCCATCTTCTATGATGAATAAAAGATTCGCATTTGAAACACGTCTTTTCTTATTATCTTTGTATGCCCTCTTGGTACTGTACTCACAGGTTTCGTTGTAGCTCTGCGAACGAAGACCCCAGTTTGGAAATTGTGGACACTTCAAAATCGAGAACCATCCTCATCCCAATAGGTTCTTTCGCAAGATGTTAATGTTCTCCATCTTCAAGAAGGAGAGTCAATAGTGATGAGTCCTTAACGATAGTTTGCTTATGAGAATTAATATGCTTTCCTCACAGATAATAAACAAGTGCGGTAGCAGTTTCCTCAGTTAATAATTAAAGAGGAGGATATTGAACTCTGTAAGATTCTATATTTCTACTTTACAATATATACGTACGGTATCATCTAAATAATTAGAAAAAATAAATCAACAGAAAAAAATAATTTTCGCAGCAACATCTGCGATGAAATTAGTTTACAGACACTTGAACTAAGAGAGAAAGAAAATATGGTTAGAGTTAGAGAAATATCAAATACAGCTATTTCAGTTTTAGAAAACTAGACATTTACTATCATATGAAAACTATTTCTCGAGAACATTAAGTCATAAACTTTCTACATCTTTGCCTTTTCTTCGGCAGATCTTGTTTATATTTTTGAACTCGAAAATGTTTATCTCCATATACTGATAGGCGAAAAATTGAGTAACACATCGTAGCCAATAGAATAATTATTAGTGCTTCATTGTTTACCAACGGAAATAAATTAAACAATATTTAAGCCACAGCTTGTATATCTGGAAGCTGAAATTTGATTAATTTACTTTCGTATGTTCGTTCTTAGTTTTTCTACATTTTTAGACGATACTCTATCATAAGAGTAGAGTGCTTCATGCTATTTACCTAGGAATTATGCCTTTTTGTAATAACTTGTAGAAGAGCGATTCTACGCGTCACGAACTGACATTCACAATACACTTTTCGACAGTAATTGACTTATAACATCTCTTACGAGCACATCGTATGATAGAGGAGGCATTGATGATCAGATTCCCGGTGTAAGAACAGGTAAACAGCAAAAATACTACACTTACACTCTAACATACATTTCGACATAATTGGATCTATGGGTCTAACAAAAATTTGTAATCTATAATTTTAAAATATACCACATCAAAGAGGAATGTGTTAAGTTTTATTTTAACTTAAAAATGTTCAGAAAATATTAAATTTAATAAGCGTATAGGAGGTACAGCACAGCGTAACAAACTGACATAATTTTCACTTTCAATTTTATATAAAGATTTACCTTGTAAGTATCGCTTTATTTTTGTACGTTTCTGTTAGATATAAGCTAATGGATTCAATTACAGATTCTAGATAAGGTACCACTCTAAAATATAGTGCGTACCCAAAATTCTTGTATTACAAAATTTAAATTCATATTAGAGAGAGATTCCACGAATATGTCAAGCCCAGTAGTAAATAATCAAACGTGCTGTGGATTTTTGTACATTAGTCCAATCAATTCGTGTCCAGGGCCGCAAGTAAGAGGGAAAGCAAAGGGCACACGTGTTCCTCGTGCCTGGCTAAGGGCGCCAAATAAAGATAAGGAAGAAGCGTTATACACATTTGGCTTCTTCGAAGGTGCACTAAAATCCAGCAATAATACAAGCTGCGGTCCAGGATATACCATGTGTCTCCCTTTAAAAAATGTAAGTACAGTTGAGCATAGTGAGCTTCTGTTGCTGCATTATTTAAAAAGTAAAAAAAAAAACAACATATATGATTCTACTTAATTTCATTTATTATATATCATCCTGATCAGCGAATCGTAGATGATGAATATATTCGCCGTTAACTTTTATTCCAACTTCATCCCAGTTCAAATTTTGGAACACTGTCTCCAGGACCGCAAAAAACAGTTTTGGAGAAATTGAATCACCTTGCCTTACCCATTTTCCAACTTTAAAATTTTCACTTTCCTGGTGTAGTAGCAGTCGAGAAGATGTTTCGATGCATGCATTTTCGATGCCTTGATGTTCAAGTAGTTTAAGTACTACTGCCAAGGAGACCGAATCGAAAGCTTTTTCAAAATCTATGAATCCCAAACATAGTGGAAGTTCATATTCATTAGTCCTTTCCATAACTTCATTCAATGTTTGTATGTGGTTCATTGTGCTAAATCTACGACGAAATCCAGCTTGTTCCTTTCCCTGGTTAAAATCCAAGTCTCGTCCAAGTCTCGTGATTCCTGTCATTTATCTTTATCACGTGATTTTTGTCTTCATTTATCACAAGTTAAGTTTCAGATAAACCAGAGGACTCAAGAGCAAAGCAATTACCTTAAGCAGATAGTTACAACTGTACACGTATGAAGGCTTGTCCTTTAATAAAGTACCATCTTCCTCTTTTTGGCACTGTTTCATTTTTAGCATTTAACTATGTCCAAGTATATTTCTTGTAAAGCATTCACAGACATTTGTAACTTTCTAGATTTTAAATATATCAAGTTTTTTTTTAATTTCACATTTATATTCACTAAAAACAAATCATTTTTACAATAACGTGTTAGATGACCTCTAGTAACAAAAAAAAAAAAAAAAAACACACACACACATTCTGTTTCCAGTCTTCAAATTGTCAACCCGCAATATCTCACAGACTTCTTACTGAAATTGGAATCAAATTTCATAGTTGTCAAAGATTCAACAGTTCTTTCAAACGATGTGTCATTTCACGCATATCGCTATTTAAGACAATTGAAGGTTTTGCCACTAGACGTCAGTGAATGGGGCAACATGCTTCATTTTGATCGTAACGAGGCTAACTGAAGTCACTTTAACGGTATAAAGGGTAGTTTATTGTATTCACAAGGTTTAATAAGATAAAATATTACTTCCTTTAAGCTTTTCGTATGTATACTTAGTAAAGGGTCGAAAGGCAATTTCTCCCAAAATATTTAGTCAAATTCAAAAAGAATATAATTTTTGTAATTAGAATTAAAGTAGCTTTTAAGTGGTATGTCACTCGACCCATGTTGCCGTTTAAGAAAATTGAAGGCTATGCCACTAGACCGCGGAGCATGTTTCAGTATGTTCAAATTTACCTGAGTAATATTCCTAGAAGCCTTCGTCTACTGTTTGAAGAGTGGTTGAGGGAGTTTATAAGGTTTAATAGGGTAAAATATTACAGTTTTGGAGATCTGGCTGTGCATAGTAAGTAAAAGTTTACAACGCAATTTCTCCCAAAGTATTTAGTCAAATTCAAAAAGACTACCATTTTCGTAAATAGAATTGAAGTAGATTTCAAATGGTATGGCATTCGACCTGTGTTGCAATTTAAGAAAATAGAAGGTTTTACCACTAGGCCGCGGAGGATGTGCAGCATACTTAAAATAATCACAGTATTTCGTCCCCCTCGAAACTAGATTTGACTTGTTTCGGAATTTTTCAAACAAACCACTCTCTTAAGGGGGTGGCTACTTTTTGTTTCACCAAAAAAATTATTTTGTCAAGACCTTTAAAACAAGATAGCACTCGACACCCTTTCCAATTTGAAATTTTGAAGTTGCCCCCGCCTACCCCGCTTGAGGGGCTTGGGGGCCAAGTTTTATAGCTCAAACTGATAGACCCTCAAAATAATGCTGGACGTGTTTTTGTATTTTCTCATACTTGTAGCCATTCGGGCGATAAAAGGGGTAGCAACGGACTTTATGGACATGATCTTTGAAATTTGGATAGCGACAATATAGTGACTTGAAAGTTTCACCAAAACAATCATTTGTCAAGACTTTTCAAACGAGATATCACTCGACACGCCTTCCGATTTGAAATTTTGAAGTTGCGCCCCGCGTAGTCATCTTGGGGGGATTAGGAGCCAAGTTTTAAAGCTTAAAATGATAGCCCCTCAAATTAACGCTGGACGTGTTTTTGCACTTTCTCATATTTATAGCCGTTCGGACGATCGAAGAGGTGGAAAAAGACATGAACTGAAAACCCCCGCCATTTTGTATAGGGACAACATAGCGACTTGAAAGTTTCACCAAAATATTTCTTTTGACAAGATCTTTCAAACCTGATATCACTCAACCTCCTTTCCGATTTGAAATTTTGAAGTTTCCACCCGCCTACCTACCCCCTTGGATCCAAGTTTTATAGCTCAAAATGATGGCCTCTCAAAATAACGCTGAACGTGTTTTTGCATTTATATATGTATATATATA
>JAGDQP010002270.1:75059-102516 GCA_022664845.1 Lepisma saccharinum
ATATAATTCACAGCCATATTCAATCCACTACTGGATGAGGCCTGACCAGACGTGTTGGGAGAGGGGAGGCGAAGCTCTCAACTGTGATCGCCACTGTCTTTTATTCACAGCAGATCCCCAATTGTCCTCACTATGCTGTCAACACCGAAATTTTTAACCCCTAACGGAAACCGAACCCGGGACCGCTCGCACTGAAGTAGAGCGCGCTACTAACTAGGCTACGCAGGAGGATCATATACAGTATATCAACGAGTTAGAGACGATTTTGGATAGTAGCAAACTGCATTACAAAAGTGTAATTAATGGTAGACTTCAATGTGAAAGTATGAAGAAAGTAGAGCAGTGACACGAAAGTGGGAAAGTTTGGATTTGGCCAAATAAACAGGAGAGGAGAGAAGTTAATGGAATTCTCAGAAGCCAACAGACTGTTCATGTTCAATACAGCTTTCAAGAAGCAGCTCCAGAGGAAGTGGACATGGAAAATCCCAAATGGGACGAAAAACGAAATAGCCTACGTTATAACGAATAACAGGGAAATACTGCAAGATGTGTTTGTTCTGAGTAGTTTCAAAACCTAGAGTGATCATAGGATGATCAGCTGTAAGATGAAATAAATACTAGGCTTGAGAAAAAGAAGCTTATCAGAGGGAAACTACCAGTTTAAATTCTGGAAAATCTAGGGAAACAAGACAGAAGAGGAAAATCAAATCAAGAGATTGAGTACGTAGAACTAAATAAAACAATAGGGAAGAAAATAAGAGAGGATGTACGTAGATACAACGAGCATCTTGTTAGAAATACAATCGAGGAAAAAAAGAGACTGAAAAAAACAAACTTCAGCTCATGATTAGGGGAAAAGCAAATAATTGTAGTTAAAAGACCAGACGGGACCGTAACACGAAATAAGGATGAAATTATAAAATTATTTGAAATTTCTACAGAGAATTGTACTTCTCCGAAGAAGAACCAGGAAATAAAGATTCAGAAGGAAATGATGTAGAACTCCCAGACGTAATGAAAAAAGTGGATAAAGTATTTCGAGGGATGAAGAGCTAAAAATCGCCAGGAGAAGATGGGCTCACAGCAGAAATATTTAAATGATAGTGAAAAAATGAAAGAGGAACTTGCTAAATTATTCTCGATGTGCCTGAGGAAGAGAGAAATAAATACCCTGAAGTTGGAATAATGCTATTATTATTTTGTTGTACAAGAAAGGGGACAAAGAACGCGTGGAAAACTACAGACCAATTAGTCTACTGTCATTTTTATACAAATGTTCACCAAAGTTATTTTGATTCGTATTGAACGAGATTTAGATTTTAACCAGGAAAGGGAACAAGCAGGATTTCGTCGTAGATTTTGCACAATAGACCACATACAAGCATTGATTGAATGAAGTTATGGAAAGGACTAACGAATATGGACTTCCACTTTGTCTGGGATCCATCAATTTTGAGAAAGCTTTCGATTCGGTTTCCTTCGCAGCAGTATTTAAATCACTTAAACATCAAGGCATCTAAAGTGCATGCACCAAATTACTGCGAAACATTTACCCGACTGCCAAATGGGTAAGGCAAGGAGATTCAATTTCTCCAAAACTATTTTCTGCGGTCCTGGAGGCAGTGTTCCAAAATTTAAACTGGGATGAGGATGGAATAAAAATTAATGGCGAATATCTTTATCACCTACGATTCGCTGAAAATGTAGCCCTGTTTGCTTCAAGTGCAGAAGAACTACAAATCAGAATGGAAGAACTGTGTAATGAGTGTTCGAAAATAGACCTTAAATGAATTTAAGCAAAACAAAAGTAATGTACAATCAACATGCTGCAAAGAAGAAAATAAAGGTTAACGGAGAGACAATAGGCATAGTTGATGAGTATGTTTACCTAGGGCAGCTCGAAACTTCGAATGCCAAGTTAACGGATGAAGTAAAGAGAAGATGTAAAATGGCGTGGAAGTTCGTTTGGAAGACTACACTTTATTTTCAAAAGAAAGTTACCCATGTGTCTGAAGAGTAAAGTTTATAGTCAATGTGTCTTACCTGTGATGATGTACGGATGTGAAACATATACATTGAATGCGCAAACAACCCGAAAAGTCACACAAAGAGCAATGGAGAGATGCACGGTAGGAGGGACGGGAAGACAAATGAATGGATTCGCGCACAAACAAAAGCAGAGGTTGTAATCAAGACTGCGAAGAAGTTGATGTGGAGATGGGCCGGTGACATTGCTAGACGAGCAGATGGAAGATGTACTACATTGGATTCCTAGAGATAAAAACGACCAAGACGACGTCCAAATGCAAAATGGGTAGATGAAATCAAGCATTTTTCAGGAGCTACATGGATGATTATAGCAATAGCCTGAGACACGTGGAAAGGAAAGAGACGTGCCTTCATCAATTAGTTGATAGAAAGTGGCTGAATATGGTTATGTATATTAGGGACCGCAAAAATTAATATAGAGAAAGAGAGAGGAAAAGCACCAAACTCGGGCCCAGGGTCCTAAAGCGAGCCCCCTGTATTCCTGCGTTGGATGTAGGTGTAGCGGGATGGCAATACGTGGGGGTGATAATTTACGTTATTCCCACATGGAGTTATTCCCTCCTTGTAGATTACTGAATGGATCACGCGCCAGTCAGCTCGTGAGTGATGTTTGTGGTGGTGAAAGTTTTTGAACTTCCGTGTTCCATTTGTTTGTGTACTGTGCGAAATTGAGAAGTAAGTGTATAACTCTTACGTATATAATTCTAAGTAAGTGGCGTACCTTATCACGCAATTGGCAATTAGCTGAAGAGTATGAGTGAGTAATTGAAGGACTTGTAAAAATAAACACGTGGGACCCTAAAGTGGGCTCCTGTACTGTTCCGAAAGTGGCCCCCTTTCTGTTATATTGTAACAAGAACAGAATGTTTTCTCCCGAAATGCTTATAATGGAATTGTTGACTGTTACAGGTTCCGATTGGATACTTTTATGGGGAAAACAAGAAAGAACCTTAGATCATGGAATCAAGACAACATGGCCAAAGCCATAGATGCTATATGGAAGAAAAGGATGGGCTTGAGAAAAGCAGTAAGACATATAAAGTTCCCAGATCAACTCTTCAGAAGGAAAAATATGGAAATACACTGATGGCTGCTGCAACGAAACTCGGTTGTCCGTTGACGGTTCTTTGTCGTGATCTAGAAACTGAGCTGGTGAAATAATGTTTAGCGATGGAAGCTGCATACTTTAGACTTTCACTCGTAGATCTCCGTAGGATGGCTCTCCAATTAACTAAGATAAATAACCTGAATCATCCGTTGGAGAAGAGACGGCTGGAAGAAGATGGCTGAAACTATTTCTGAAACGCGACAAGACAACACTGGCAGAAAGAAAAGCTATCGGGACATCTTATGCTAGGGCACTGGGCTTAAGTAAATAGAACATTAAGAAATTCTTCGACCATCTGGAAAGTGTGTACGGAAAGACAACGTTTACCCCAGACAAAATCTACAATGTAGATGAAAGTGGCATAGCCACTGTCCCATCCAGGATGTAAAAAGTGATTGGTTTACGAGGTAAGAGACAGATCGCTTCTCTTACCTCAGCAGAACATGGAGCTCTCATAACTATTGTTGTGTGTATGAATGCAGCGGGTTCGTATGTCCCTCCTATGGTTATCTTTCCGCGAAAAAACATGAACAATCAGCTTGCAAGAGGTGCTCCACCAGGAACAATTGTTGCAACGCACCCATCAGGGTGGATACAGAAACACCTATTCGCACAGTGGTTTGAACACTTCATCAACACAGTGAAACCTATGCGAACAAATCTGTACTTCTCATTTTGGATGGACACTACAGCCACACCCACAATATTTGATATCATCGACTTCGCTAGAAACAATCACATCACAATTGTATCACTCCCACTCTATTCCACCCACCGCATGGGACCGTTAGATAGGACATTTATGGGAGTAGTAGGAAAATAACGATTCATGGACAGGAGGTGATATTGTATTTTACCTTTTACGACTCTATTTCGTACTACGAAAATTCGGAAGGTTACTGTTCCACACCTTCCTGAAATCTCTGAATTATGCATAAATATGGTTTTAATCATAATGCATTTTACCATTTACTGTTCATTTCCGGTGTGTATAGTAGTATGAAAACCTTGTTTCTGAAACAGGAAGTGGTCTAGGACTTTACATGTTAAAGCTTATTTCCGGTACGAAGAGAACATCAATGGTTCCTTGCAGTGTTGCCAACTTAATAATTTTATCAACAAAGAATTTATAGCTATTAAAGAATCACACTTTATCATATATAGAGCTCTGACGCCAAAACACGAAGCGAGAAATGGATGAATATTTTTTTAAAATTGTTGTTTAGTACTTTTTAATTTTTAGATTTGAGAACATTGATTTAATTAATGATTGGAAGTGTTTCTATTCTTTCTTCTTTTTCACATTCATAAGCATCTACTGGATTGCACTCCACTGTGAACCAAATCTTACATCAGGTGAATACCGTATAGCCCAGAGTCTCTTTTACTTTGGTTTAGCATTATAATGAACCACTCATAAGCATTTACTGTATTTATATTGTGCACTTGCTTAGGTGAAGTGAAGTGGACAAACTTTGTACCTCAATTTTGGGAAAAAGGGTACGTCGCAGAGTAAATACTGATAGTGTCAATCGATCGGGCGAACCTTGAAAAACATGGGAGATCAAACAAGAGTGCTAGGAGGACTTAAGTGGATCATCTGTACCAGAAGAATATAAGATCATAGGAGGTATACACCTAATACTTGATACCAACAAGAAACTTGCCACACCTCAGGTGTTTAAACCTGAGTCGAATATTAGAGCTTTGTCATATAAGACTGTTTCATATAAAATAGCAAGTCTTTACCAATATAACATTAATAATATGTCGAAGACTCAAGTTTCTCGGTGGAAGTGACAAGAGTTTGCCTGTAGATGTGGATAAAATCTTAAAAAAAAAAAACTAAACCCAAATTTTGGAGGAGGACCACCAAACGTTGCTATTAGGAACTCGTGGTGATCCGTATAGAATGTGCTTTTAAAATGTTACTCATAATAGTTCCTAGGTTATAAGCATTTACTTTTTGTTTGCGAGTAGTTTTTGCACGGAACCCATATGATTACACGGGACCATTCTAAGCCCCCTCCCGACCTTGGTTTTGGGATTTTTTCTGTGAAATTTTGTATCAGACTGCCTTGGTCCTTCCTCAATCTACTGACGAAGACACACTGCTCTGTTTTGTATCCTTTTCTCTATTTCGGGGGTCCAACGAGAGGTTCTTCTCTGAGCTGTTTTTGTTTCTATTTTACAGATACTGCGGGTATATTGAATTAATACCTTACATTCTAGCCTAGATCCGCTTCAACTTTAGCACCATAGTGTATATTTAACTTTATAAGTAAGCACCTATAGGCTATTACTGTGCTGCACTGCGCTAAGAAACACTTAAAATTTTACAACATGCAAATAGTGCTATGTGAGACATTGTAGCCCAGAGCCGTTTTTTATTTATTTTTTGTTAAAAAGCACACTTGGTTTAGATTATGGTTATATTATAAATAATTCTTTGTTACTTTTGTTAAAACTGCTCTAGTATTCTTTCATTCTTCACATCATAAATATACGAGGTTTGAGCTATCAGTATCGCAGTGCAAAAGGTATTTGCAGGAACTGCTTCTTCAAAGTCCACTATAATTTTAATGTTCGTTCATTTACTACTATTTGCTTTCGTTTACTAGTGTTAATAATAAACATGGGGCGATTCTCGATAAATTCTGTTGGTGAATGGAACTTACCAGTATTCTTTTGTGTCACACGCTTAAATGCTGTATAACTATCATATATTTTAAGATAATCAGCCTTTGTAATATCTAGATTTAAGTTCTAACGAGGGAATATTTCATTACGACCATTCTTTAAATAAATATTTTTATCTTTGTATTGATCAAACTTACTAACATCCTTTTGTTGTGTATCGTCATCACGACTAGTTTGAAAGAGAACATTTACGAAATCGGGAATATCAAACTGCAATGAATTGAACTGTGTTGTTACATAAAACTCGAAATAAGAACCAGATATATGTCGTTGAATGCTTTGGTACGTATGAAATTGAATCGGTATTTGGGGCTTCCGAAGTATATCAGCTTTTAATTTTATCGCATAACTATTTTCATATTCAACAATTGGCATTCTCAGTTCCATTGAGGTGATAACAAGTTTACCCGCATGAAATGGTGTACTATCATCTAAAGTACCATCAGCTTTCTTTGTTTTCTACCGATAAAATGAAACATTATGATTTGCATTCCTCTTAAATGTTATTCGCAAACCACCCCTCCACATAATTTCTTTATAGTCACTAAAGAAACCGAACGGTAGGAGCAGAGGGAACAGCACTGTGTTTTCTTTCCGTGGAAGCTTTTCACCACTTATTAATGCACCTGACTTATAATATTAAAGTTCAGGCCTTGAGAATCAACATGTAGAGATAGCAGTTGATGTGATACCTGGATAATCGATTCTATCAATAACAGTGCCATGCTTTCTTATATCTACCTGAGAAAATAAATATGGAACAAAATTATCTATCAACTTAATATTTGATGCCGCTGTAAAGGTTCCTCCAGCATCCTGCCAATTATTTCAAACTTTATATATAAATCAGAGTAATGCGCGTGCACAAACCCATCAGAAACGTCTATATTTAATTCAATATCCTTATTTGGTTCATTTAAATTGTTGAATGTGCGACGATTCAGTGGGAACGGTTGATACTCATAGCTCTCAATAAACTCCATTATTAATCAAACTACACTATATAATATTTTTTAAAGAATCATCTTTGATCATAAGAATCGATCTTGTTATTGCACCACCAAACCTAACTGCTTCATGCCATTCATTAATAACTCTTATCTCTATTGAGCGTATATGACTGTTGAATAGGAAAGAATAATGGATATTGAGGTTCATAAGCAATTGGTTCTAAGAACTCTGTTAATGGTTTAACTATAACTATAATATTTGTTTCTTTATGCTTATATTCGCCATCTGCTATAATAATGCCCCTTGATAAGTTACAGTGTATATTAAATGTTTCAATATTTAAGAACTTGGGAAGAAACTGTCTCACATGAGTCTCTTCTGATTTGAGATTAGTATTATTTTTGAAACCTAACAACTTACCAATGGTTCCAACATTAAAGCTTTGTGCAAATGGTGTAACTTCCATGTAATGTGTTACATGTTTTTCATTAAGAAGCCCTTCTTTTGGTAGTGTTGTTTCTAATGTTGATGCATTATACTGAACTGGTGGTATATTATGTTTTCTCCTTTATAGAAGTAGGTATTATTATTTTTAGTTACATTTGGTGTTAGATACATGATATAGAAACCAATCAGTGCTACCTTTAAATTATAGTTTTGGTTATCAATCTCATTATGAAGATTTAATCGAAGCTTTGGTGTAGTCCCAGATAGATGCAATACAATAATAGACTATCTAATACTCTCAAACATTATTCATTAAATCTTCCAATCTTTCAATAGCTTGGCGAAAATTATATCCATCAGATAAGAATTTTAATAATTTAATAAATAAATGACCACAAATCACATCATCAAAATGTTGTATTCGATCACTATTATATTAAATTATTGTATTAATAGGTCTCAAATAATCAATCAAAGACTTGGGAGGCACTCCACCAAATGAATCGAATATGTATGTCTTATTATTATCATACCAATAACATATCCAATGCGTTCCAGTATTAATTGATTTATCTAAGTTAACAACAGCACATTCTTGTCTGAAGGGTGGTGTAGATGGAAGACTATCTGAAATGTATACACCTCTAAAGTGTTTGATATTTAATTCCTTAGCTATACGTTCGATATCATAATTGGTGAGCACTTTTTTACTATTATCTTCTTTTTTCTCTGTTTTCTTTTAAGACTTCTAGCTAGAATTGATGATTCCATAACTTCATTGTGTCGTCTTTGTTATTCTAGCTCTTGTTTAGTTTTTTTGCATCTATTACTGCCTTAGCTATTGCTGCTGAACCACCTGAAAGACTACCAACAGCTCCCAATGCAGCAAGAATAGCAGGAATTGTAAATATAAACCCACCTGTTTTGGGTTCAATACGAAGTTTCTTTAACTGCGCTAGACTTAATGTTAGACCCATATTTTGACCCTTCTTCAAGCATCTTTGCTTTTTTGTAAGTTGTGTTTTATTCAAAATGTTATTAGTTTAATGATTTCAATTCATGGGATGGAATATGAAATGCTACACCTTTGGCCTTCATTATAAACAAAACTATATTATATTTAAAAAGAATGCAACTCCGTAATGCTTTTAATCCAAAACAAGTATTCCCCATTCCATTTTTCGTTTTGTATTCATCGCCACTGCTATTCCCAATGAAGCTAACTTTTCACCTAAACCTGCATCTTTGCTAACAATTCTATCCAAAGCTTTAAACTCTAAGTCTTAATCAGTCCTATGCCTATCGGTTAGATCTTTAAAGTTCTTATAAGCAATATCATGTTTCCGACACGCTTGATCTAATCTATATATACCTCGATCACCTCTCGCTAATCTTTCATCTAAACGTGTTCCAGGACCACAAAACTCATAGCCGGGGAGCTGTAGTTAAAAGGGCAATTTATTAATAATATCGTTCACTAAGCCCTTACCTTTAATAGTTTGCCAAAATGTTGGTGGAAGTATATTAATAATCTTTATGAGGAAATCTAATCCTTTTAGGTTTAAAACAATAAAATTAGATAAACGAGACAAAATCACATCCATTATACCTACTTTCTCATTATAAAAGTTCTTATTCCCTGCTGCTTCTTCACCTGATATAACAAATAATCTATCTACTAACTTTCTAACGTCATTCATCCAAATAAACTGTTGCGGCAAGCTTGTATATCGTTTAATCCCCTTTCCTTGCTTCCTTTATTCAAACCCTCACCTTTAGTTTTCAGTTCAAGACAAATAGGTTTAATTAATGTTTTATACTTATCAATGCAGCTTAATTTCACTCTATTCTGTGATGAATCATGGTTTTGATATATTGCATTCGTCATTTTAAAAATCTTATAAGTGTCATAATCTTCATCGTTGTAGCTTACCGGTTGCTTACGACTTATTAACTCCCATAAACCTTCTGTTCCTTTAAAATTTTCATAGATCGGAGACGATGGATCATGTGCGATCTTACTCTCACTATATATAATTAAATCATCATTATCAAAAAAACATTATAACTTCCAATCTTCCACTGCACTACTCCATCTATATCAATAGAATATAAACCAAACACTTCATCTTTATCAGATCTATTAGTACTCAAGTGTCGACTCGCTAATGGACCTAATTGAATTTCTTTCTCATCACCATCGTCTTCTTCTTTTTTTCTTTAGTCTCAGGCAGTGCTTTATGCGAAGCAAATAACTTTCTCTCAAATGACGTTTCTGATGGTATTGGTGGATAGTTATTTATATTTTGTTGTGCCACAGCTGTATGTTCTGTAATTAGATTTCTATTCTCATCGGTTACTCCTTTAATTTCTTTTCCTAAGCTCTCAATCGCCTCGATCAATGGTGTCTCTTTACGTTTTTGCTTTTCGTAATAACTACGGTAACTCTCTTTCCATTCTTTAAAACGTTTCGCCAAGACATTTTGTAATTCAATATTATTCGATTTTCGTTTTGACATTATAAAAAGACTATATTATAGCAAATGTTAGATGTATCATACATACATCAATTAATCGCTTAACGTAATAACATTCGATTCGTAATAATATAAACGTCACTCGATTATAAAGAAATGATCGATTTTGTTTCGATACTTTCCATTGTTCAACTTTCTCGTCATATATATTTTTATAAAACCATAGGGCTCCTTCCATGCTATTGAACATACATCTTTAAATCTATTAAATGACATGTCACCAACAACAAACTCATTATAAACATGATTCAAGTTCGTGTTATCTTGATGAAATATACATAAGAATTTTGCATTATCTCTAATAAGTTGTTTCGGAACTTTACTATATGTATGTGCTAAGTAAAAGCAATCCATTCCTTTATGCCTACCCTGTGTAAAGTAGTTCCGTACCTTATTCTGATCCTCTAATATATAGTCATCAAATATAATAACAGACCGTTGCTTGCAATCATCTAACTTTATAACAGAAGATTTGAATGTAGCAACTTGATAATGGAACCTATCTTGTATATCATTATAAATGTGTTGCAGTTGTTGATACTTGGGTTGTTCTAAGAATTAAGAGAATACGTATAAGTGTTTTCCTTCTCAGTAAAGTCAATTCGGAGCTAGAATGAAATTATCAATGACTAGTGTTGTCTTCTCACAACCTATTATGTGTTGTGTACCTATTATTAAGCAACGAATGTTTTAAGGAAGAAGTTCTCCATTCAACTTATCACAATCATTAGGTACCCAAAGTCGTTTCTTAACACTTTACATTTTAAACTATTTAGATTATATTATGATTAACTATATCATAGCTTTGAGATCGATCCAAGAACTATAGTCTGAAGATAAACCTAACAACTTAACATATGCCTTGCTTTTAGTTCTGCGTATAACCTTTTCAATTAGATATAGATGTGGGTGTTTGGTCTTCATTAGTTCTTGCTCATAGAAACGACTCTTAATGATCTCATTGCACTAATCTTTTAAGTGATATATAGGTGGATCAGTCTATTTGAAATATTTCTGTGCTCCAATTGCGAGTGAAGGCTCTTTCAAACTTATTTTTAAACTTACTTATTCGAACATAGTGTCCTACTCTATATTCGCCTTGGATAATGGTGTATACTTCTTGCTATAGACTGTTGATATCAATTTCTGTTCGTTTTTTTTCTTCACGGTATCCATTGGTTTCGTTTAGATTGTTCGATGCATTTTATTACTATACGTCTTCATCAATGCTTGTAATATATCGAACCATTTGTAATTACCTTACAGTGTGAACAGCTTCCACATCAAATTACGTAATGTTCTATTAAAACGTTCAACAATACTAGCCTTCTTATCACTGTAAGAAGAGTAATGAGTGATACCTTTTTGTTTTATTAAGTTTATAAACTCTTTATTATACAACTCGGTACCGCGATCTGTTTGTAAGTACTTTGTGGCTTGTTCAGTTGCTTTGAGTATTGAATCTAACGTGCGTGTAACTTCATTCCCTGTTTTATTTTTAACTGGTACAGCCCATGCATACTTACTAAAAGTGTCAATAGTGATTAGAAGATAAGAATAGCCACTATTTAATTTGGCTAAGCCTTTCAAATTTCCAGAGTTCATTTCAACCAAATCTGCCAGCCATAAATCATGTATGTCCTTTGTTACAACAGGTATTCGTTTATAGTTTCGTCTCGCGTGCTTATGTAGTTCATCAATTTGTAATCTATTATTCATTCTAACTATTTAAGATCGAGAAATCAATTGAGCAATAAAGATCATATTAATGGATATAGGATACTCAGCGGATGAAAACTTATCCGATCGAACAACAAGCACATCGCCTTCTGCAACATCAAACTGATGAAGTAAAATTTCATCTTGTGATGGTGCATCTGGTACTCGACTACCTTCATGTATACCTAATGATAGATTGCCATACTTTTGTGAACCGCTCGTTGAATATATATCAACAATAGGGAACTCTTTAGTCTTCTTCTTAGTCCAATGGAAACATATAATTTATAGCTTACCAGGAAAAGATATTTCGAAACTAGGTGTGTTCATATCAAAAAGATATACCTTAAAATTAACATTGCCACGCGTGAAGTCACGTTCCTTATTAGGTATTGAATGTATTTTAAAGAACTGAACGCTACGTAAATTATGGATTGATGTTAACAATTTATTAGATTTAGTATATCTATACATATCGCTTTTAATGCATCTTGTAGGTATTTCATCTTTGCAACAATATCATTCATAATCTTACCGTTATTAGAACTAAAGTCTGTGATGGTTATAAAGCTTTTAATATTATATTGCACCTCCCAAAGCTAAATCACTGTGGGCATGAGAGATATTGATGCCTCTACATTACGTAAATCGTTAATGTTAGCTTACTTTTTGGATAAGTTATCAAGAGAATTAGTGACAGAAGTATATTTTGTTTCTAGACCACTAATCTGTTTCTGAATATCAGCAATGAGAGTGTTATGTGTTAGTGTAGTATCCTCTAAACCTTTCAACATATCCTTTAAGCCACTAACTATTTCATTAACACCATGAACAGAAATGAATTTTGAATGTTCTTGTATCGCTTCTTTAACTTCATTTTGAATGCTCGTCAACACTTCTTGTATACTGGAAAAATCTTCTAACGTTGGAAGGAATGATATACTGGTTTCAAGGTTTCGCAATTGAACTTTAATATTGTCTATCACTTCAGAAAGGCTCTCTGGTGTTTCAATTACAATTTGGATATTACTTATTGTCTTTTTTATTGTTTCTACTTCTTGCGAAGTTGGAAGTGTGTTAATAGTTTCTTAGAGAGCACTTAATTTTGATTTTATTTAATTTTGATTTGTAGCTAATTCATTGAAAGACTTACGTATACTCTCGATATCAGATTGCTTTAATGTGTTCTTTTGTATTTCTATTAAATCACTTTGAACAGTGCTCACAACATGCTGAAGATTAATTAAATTTGTAGGTAGAAGCCCTCTAACTTCTTATTTAACTCTGCGAGTGCTTATTGTAAACTAGTTAACTCGATAGGAAAATTATTTACAATGCTCTATAGGTTCTTTAGTTCAATTTGAATATTTGTGAGCTCTGATATGTTATTAATGATTGTTTCAAACCCACCAAGCTTTCTACTAATTTCCGATATATCACTATAAACAGGTAGGTTGGTTAAATCATCACGGAGTTTATTTGATTCAGCAGTAATGGTTTTAAGTTCATTTTGAAGTTTGGAAATAACTTCTTGCGTTCTTTGAAGATCTTGGGAAGGATTATTCTGAAGAGCATTTTCTAATGTGTTCACAGCTGTTTGTAGATTTTTAAATGTGTTTTGTAGCTCCATAAGCTTTGTTTTCAGATCATTAAATAAATCTTGTGCAGCAGTATTTGAAATGAATTGATTTTTTATTAGTGTTACTTCATTTTGTATTGTTGTTATGATATTTTGAACTTCAGTCAAATCATTTTTATTTACCAGCTGTGAATACATAAGAATAACACTCTTCAACTCATTATCAAGTTTTTTAAGTAAATCCAGCTTCTGTGATTTCTGTTTCAATACTTGAAGAGAATGTATTTCGTAATGCATTGATTTCACCCTTTATTACTTTAATTCTTAGATTCAGTACTGTTAATTAATTTTCATTAATATTTGAAGGAGCATCCGATAACGTTTCATGCTCATGTGTCTTATTTCGCGGGTATCCAAATAAATCTGTTGGCATCATAAATTAAATTATATATAATATAAAGTAATCAAAAAGTTTTTGACTTCCCAATAATGATGTGTATATAGAGAGGGAATGAAATGACGTATGTGTCTGTTAAGTAATCGGGAGTTAGTTTAACCATCGACCTTCAGTTATATAGGCACGGCGTTCACATGTAACAGTCATACTTCGTCCAATGTAAAAGAGAAATTTAATTAGAGTAGCAATAAGAGTAATAATAAAATAAAAAATATCTATATTGATCGTATGCTGTACCATGGTCTAATCGATAATGGCCCCAGGGCAGTGTATGTATTTTGCAATTTAAGATGCCACGCTAATCATCATGTGAGTCAAGAGCCACTTTTTTCTTGTTTAGTGAATATGTCATGTTTCTCTGGTCTGATTTGCTTCCGTACTCTCCTTTGCATCTCCTCTTATTGTAAACACTGTTTAAAGTCATCGAACGTAATATCTTGTTCTACTACATACTTTCGTATACCCTTGATTTTCTTTCTACTTTCAGTATTTGCATTTTGTATCGCATGTCAGTAATAACTTTTTACATGTACCACCTGGAGGAATTTTATTGATTGGAGCCATAGGAAAGTCTTGATATACATCATGCAGCTCTTGTGGGTAGTGCAAATCCACTTCAGTGAAGAACCCCTTCTCACTGTTTATTGGGTATTCCAATAACTTTTGAGCGTCATTCCACTCTTCGTTAGGTTTATAGTCGTTAACATAGGGATTATTGGCCTTGCATGACGTAGAGTGCACTTAGTGATACCTCCTCTGATTGACTTCTCTATAAACAGATGCATATTTACATCCAACAGTAGTTGCAGCTCTTGTTTGGTTTCATACAGCATTGCGTTCCACGCCAATTGAGGTGTTGTATACATTTGTGTGAAGTCTAATCCATATGCCTCTTTACATGTATCTCTGAAACTGTGTAACACATCAGCTATTAACAATACATCTAAAGTTAATACACATCATGATAGTCACCAAAAGTTTTACATTTAAATGTTCTCCACATCTTCTTAGAAAAGCCATAATCTTCATCACTGCATACAGTGTTATTCAATGTATTATTAAAATACTTCTGGAGAGGTATCTGTTTTGCATTGAATTTTTATTCATCAATTAGATAGTCATATCGAAAGCAACCGTTGCGTGTGAGTAGGTTCATGTTTTGTGTGGCAATGTGTTTGCGTGTATGTTTCATTTTAGTAGGTTCTAATTTTGAGACTAGATCATTTAAACTCTGGCAAGAACCGATATAGATCCAGAAACCTTAACTCAATATTACGATCATCAATATTAAACATTTTAGAGAACGTGATGTAACGTTCCTATGTTTGTGGTAAGAGTTTAACTTTACCAGGTTGTAATCCTAAGTGCTTTACAATTAAGTGAGCATCATAATTAGAAAGATTATGGTTGAAAACAGGTACAATGTTTCTTTGTCTTTTTATAAACCTTTTCGCACCGATTGCAAGTAGCTGCAATAATGTCCCTTGTGAGATGGTCGTGATGCCTCACCTTATGATTCTCTGCTGTAAAATAGCAGTCACAAGCGGCACAACTTGTTGCTTCGTTATATGCTTGAACTTCTTGAGGAGACATTAGTGGGAGAGGTTGCGTATGCGATAACTTACTATCAATATGATTAAAATCATTTTCTGTTCGATAAAATAACTCTTCATCAGCGTTACTACCTCTATATATAACTGGCTTCGATGGTGTAGCATCGCGCCAACAAATTAAATAACCAAAACTGCATGGCCCGAGCGTTGAATGTTCCCGGTATATAATGCATTGGAATCAGGCAAACAGGTACTAATTTGTTTAACATAACATTCAAAGTCTGCAATGATGATGACATCACTTTCCAGCAATGAACTTAGCTTTGTAAATTTTATGGTTTGTCCTGGGTTTGGCACTATTGTTCTCGTGGCTTCAAACTTCTTACAATAGTCAAGGTGCTCTAATAGCCTACCTTTAGTGTTAAAATGTTATAGGCATTGCTTACAATAATAATATTTGTTTTCATCTTTTATAGTTTGACTTCTTACTAAACAAGAAAAATGACTAGTTAGACAATAACGAGTTGTTGACTCATTTCTCACATAGAAGAGATCAATTTGCTTAGTATCATAGGACATTTCGCTTATATTTAAAGGGAATATTGAATCAGATTTATCAAAACCATATACATTAATGCTTATGTTATTATTGGGATGCAGATCATTACATTAACGTTCATATTTACTAATGTGTGATAATGCTACTTGGAAGGTAATATCGTGCATTGCTTCCATCATTTCACTTTCATATCACACACAATTGGATACGCGTTCAGGATTAATATCAACAGGGTATAACGCTGCTGCAATGCACCACAAGAAGCATTTGTCGTCATTTTTTTGGATATTGATCACTGCTTTCTTATGAAGCACCCAATGTGGTAACTCAATGTAAGTTGAAGATGTTAAGGGTTTTAGTTCACTCACTTTGATTTTTTGTCTCTTTGGACTTGGTTCATCAATGTGTATACCTTTAATATGACTGCTTATATTAGTTTTGATATAGATTTGCCGCAATCATTACAAATCACTCATTCCATTTTAAGAAAAAAAAGAAACTCTATATATAAAAAATAATTTTACGCATTAATATGTTTGTAATATAATAACACAGTAGAGCTTGATTGTTGGTCCGTTTTACATGAAGAGAGCACTTGGCAGCTGTTGAATGAAGGTGTAATGGTAGTAGGCACGTATCAAAACTGATATTCTGGTTGCACTAATTTTCATTGGCAAAAGTATATACTTTTTAGAAGAAGGGGAAACAACTATATATTACATTTTTCGCTCGCCACAAAGCTATATGTAAGTAAGTAACAATCAGGACGGTATAGGTTTGGTCTGGGCAGACTTGCTTAAACTCTGACTCTGTCAAATAATCTGACAACTAATTAAAAAACAAAACAGCTCAGTGAAGGACCCCACGCTGGACCCCCCAAATAGAGAAAAGGATACAAAACAGAGCAGTGTGTCTTTGTCAGTGGATTGAGGAAGGACCAAGACAGCTTGGTACAAAATTTCACACAAAAAGTTCCAAAACCAAAGTCGGGAGGGGGCTTAGAGTTGTCCCATGTAATCATATGGTTCCGTGCAAAAACTACTCGCAAACAAAAAGTAAATGCATAACTTAGGAACTAACATTTTAAAAGCACATTCTATACCGGACACCGGGAGTTCCTAAAAGCAACGTTTGGTGGTCCTCCTCCAAAATTTGGGTTTAATTGATTTTTTTAGATTTTACATACATCTACAGGCAAACTCTTGTCAGTTCCACAGAAATACTTGAGTCTAAGCGGTTTTTGTTTGACATGTTATTATATTGGATCCAGTCTTATATGACAACGCTCTAACATTCGACTTAGGTTTAGACACGTGAGGTGAGGCAAGTTTGTTGTTGGTGTCAAGTATTAGGTGTATATCTCCTATGATCTTATATTCTTCTGGTACAGATGGTTCACTTAAGTCCTCCTAGCACTGTTATTTGGTACCCCCATGTTTTTCAAGGTTCGCCCGATCGATTGACACTATCAGTTTTTACTCTGCGACGTACCCTTTTTCCCAAAATTGATGTATAAAGTGTTTCACTTCACTTCACCTAAACAAGCACACAATGTAAATACAGTAAATGCTTATGAGTGATTCATTATAATGCTAAACCAAAGTAAAAGAGGTTCTGGGCTATACGGTATTGACCTGATGTAAGATTTGATTCACAGTGCAGTGCAATCCAATAGATGCTTATGAATGTGAAAAACAAGAAAGAATAGAAACACTTCCAATCATTAATTAAATCAATGTTGTCAAATCTAAAAATTAAAAGTACAAAACAACAATTTACAAGTACTAAAAAAATATTCATCCATTGGTCGCTTTTTGTTTCCACGCCAGAGCTCTATATATGATAAAGTGTGATTCTTTAATAGTTATAAATTTTTAGTTATAAATTATTAAGTTGGCAACACTGCAAGGAACCATTGATGTTCTCTTCGTACCTTAAATAAGCTTTAACATGTAAAGTCCTAGACCACTTCCTGTTTCAGAAACAGGGTTTTCATACTATTATACACAGCGGAAATGAGCAGTGATGGTAAAATGCATTATGAATAAAACCATATTTATGGATAAATCAGAGGTTTAATAAAGGTGTGGAACAGTAACCTTCCAGGTTTTCGTAGTACGAGAAAAGGTCGTAAAAGGTAAAATACAATATCATCTACTGTCGCTAAACCGTTATTTTCCTATTCCTTATGGACCCACTCAAAAGATACTACAATGAAGAACTGAGGCAGTGGCTACGACAGAATAATAGACCAGCGACTGCATACGATGTGATGGAGCTGTTTGGAAAGGCCTACATGAAATCTCAGACGGCTCAAATAGCAATAAATGGATTTCGAGCGGAAGGAATATATCCCATGAATTAGAGAATATTCACTGACGCAGACTTCAATGAAGAAGCGCACAAGAAGGATAGAGTATCTTATTACGACTCACCTGGTGATAAGAAAGCATTAAGCACTTCTGGTGAAAATAAAACAATTGAGGAGGGCAATGAAGAAATTCCTACTACTTCTGCTAGCTACGTTTCAGCTGTTGATCAACCATCAATTTTCAACAGCACATCCAACCCGGCTATCGAACATCCACCTGAAACCTGTGCTACAGTAACTCTGATGAAAGATCAACCTCCAAACTTATCTTCTGCATCTACCCAAGATGAACAACCAAGCCATCCACTAAAAATTACCCATTTTCATATTTCGCCAATATCACGAAAAGGACAAGCACAAGAGGTCGTAAAGCAAGCAATGCGTGTGTTATTACTTCTTCTTCATATAAAGCGGATTTAAGTCCATCCATGGCGCAATCCAATAGGTCTTCCAGGAAGCAGGCAGACGCATCAAGGAAAAATATAAACACATCTCGAAGCCGTGGACGTTGTTCTGGTCAGTCATTTGGAAAAAAACACTGTCCCAAACAAAGGTATCACCAAAAAAAGCATCTTTCGAACGAAAGCCGCGCACGACGACTCTGATTATAACTCAAGCATCTCTGACATATATATGGGACATCCACATCGTCTTCCTATTTGGACGTGCCACCAGGAACAATAGACCTACCTTCAACGGAAGAAGATGCTGACTGTATGTGAAAAATTTTCTGCTGATACGCGAGGTGAACTATGGGTCCGATAAGTCGTGTTTGTTGTGGGCTCATGTAGAATGTGCTGGGGCTGACAAAGACGTTTGGATTTGTGATTTCTGTCAGTAACATGACTCAATTTCAAGTTTGTTTCTGAAATGTTTTCATTTTCTTTATTTGAAACCTTTTCTTGCATTCAACAGTGCGTCAGACTGTGCAAATATTTTATCTCACATGTTCGATAATTACCTTTGAGTTTTCAAATTTCCTTTTAATAAAGTGTGTTTAACATTCATAAAAGATTTTAATTTATTTCTAAGTCTTCCATGTCTCTGTTCTTCAGTGTATATCACTACAAAATTATTTTGTTCTTTCTGTATTGTACGAAATTTAATGGGGCCCACTTTCGGAACGTTTTTTTCAATGTGAAAAATGCTGTCTCCTTGAAAAACGTATTTTTCACAACCCATTTCTTTTCTGATTATTATGGGAGGAGACATGCACAGAGGCTGTATGTCATGCTACTTCCACCCCTAATGATATTCATTTTGTCTTGATAGTTTCTGGGATATGGGGCGAAAACAAAATGGAGGCCCACTTTTGGTGCTTTTCCTCTCTCTCTCTGTTTCTTTCTCTCTCTCTCTCTCTCTCTCTCTATACTTTTAAATTTAAATTTCTACATTGTAGCTGAATAATTCACTGTTAAAATCAAATAAAATTATAGCTATTTTATTATTTTTAAAATATTCGTGAAACAAAAGTTCATTATGCATTTGTATTAATGAAATTTTAAATTTCTTTATGTTAACATGCATGGTATACCTTCCAAGAATCGATTGCACTAATCAAATAAATCCAAGGTGTGCTCAACGTTTTACTACTGGGTATGACTAGGGTTGCCAGACGTCCCGGTTTCCCGGGACAGTCTCGGTTTTTAATTAAAGTATTCACTGTCCCGAAAAATGCTTTCGGGACGCCTGTTTGTCCCGTTTTTTGTTTTTCTTGCGCAGAACTGCTCCATTGCTGGAACTTTATAAACAACAATAGACATACTGCTTTCGCTTGTTACATGTAAGTCACATTTAAAGCATTGTTATTCGGTCCTGTCTGCCATCCACAGAGGCACATTATTTAAACCAAGCGTTTTATCCACTGCGTGTGTATACCAAAGCTGAAACGGGTCAAGTTTTGAACAGGATCTATGTTTCTGATCCGGAATGACCCGGAAACCCGGAGAAGAAAAGCAAGATTTTCAATTATTTCGTTGAGTGTGAACAATGTGTCTTTCTGGGGTGACCGACACCGGAAGTGTAACGTTCAGAGTACGATAAATACGACGCCGAAAATTTTCGGTTCATCCATAGTTCTTAGTGAAGGTTACCCGTTTGCAGCTCTGGTGTATACATTTCTCTGGAAGTAAGTTGTGTGTCGGTGTAGAGTGAAGCCAATATTCTTCCTTCATACCGCTGCTGTATGACATGTTTTCATAATGCCCAAGCCCAGGTGTTGATTTCAGGAGATATATTCAGAGAAACTGTCATTTACAAAACAATGAAGAAATAACCATCAAGTGGAATGCAAAAGGTGTAAGTGTTACATTACAATTGCGTATGGGGTAAGAGCGGATATCAAAGACCACATAAAATGCAAAAAAGCACAAATAAAACATGTATTTTGCTAGCGCTTCACAAAGATCTGGACAAGTTACTTTGTGTCCGGATAATCTTCTGAACAGGAAAATTGATATAAGTGTCTGAATACAATGAGATATCATTTAAATTTGTGGATTGCACTACTAAAATAAACAAATTTGTTGTGATTCAAAAGTAGCAAAAACAACGCATTTAGAAGAACTAAAGGAACAGCGTTAGTAAGATCTATTTTGGTTTCTGACACTACAAAACAAATAGGATGTTGTGCTATAGCAAATGTTCAAAATTTTGGTATTGCCACCCCACCGACGCTAGTAATCATGACACAGGAAAATAATTCCGTTCATTGTTCAGTACTTTATACTAAAGTACAGGATGGGCGAAAAGTCCCTTTACATGTTAATAGCATAGTACACTTAGACATATAGATAAACATTGTTATGAATACAAAACAGTATTTCTTTTAATTTCAACATTTATTTTGAATACACAGTGTCTGATTAACATTAACATTTATTGTGAATAACATATTAACATTGTTATAAGGTTCGTTGATCAACAACGTCAGTTAGATAGATAAAATGTGTTTATGGGCGGTAACAGCAAACAACGTCAGTGTGGACTGCAGACCGCTTAAGGTGCGGTTTCGTTTGTGCGATGATTGCATGCAACTGATGCACGCGTCACTGCATTGACACGTTGAAGGGAAATCAGTGGAGTCGGTTTAGTTTGTGCATCGGACGCATAATGTCTCATGCAACTGTTTCAACGACTCCTCGGAGACCAGTCAAGCTGTAGCAATCGCGTGCGTTGCAGAGTATTGTGCAGTTTACATTCGTGTTTTCTTGGCATTTGGAATTATTTTGTGCCAAATATGAACTTCAGCAGAGATGAGAATTGAAAGCTACGTCAAGAATTGGACGAAAATGCTATGAGAGTGTTGGTAAAACCCAAAAGAAAAAGAATGCACAGATGTAGTAAGTTTGGAGCTCAATAGATGGCAGCAGAGTACTACAGCAGCTTGAAGTAACACTTTTGTTTGATACTGAATGAAAGTTGAGTTTAATTTAAAATGCTGCTTATATTATTACTATAGTTGTTTGTAATCATGTCTAAAATTCTGATACTGTAAAAATATTGTTTACAGAAAGATCTTAAAACTTGTAATGCACGAAAAGTTAATCATATGACTGTATAGATATAGTACGGCGTCGAGCACGCGCCAAACAACACAGAACTCAAACCCAGCCTAGCTGTGGCTTGTTAATGTACATCCGAGGATCTCGTGTAGCAGACGCACGAGGGAGAACTGTGCATATACGACCATAATAGGATTGACGACACTCTTCAGTGTCGGAGAGTGCGAGAGACTTAACGATAATTTTGCAGTCGTTACAATGTGACTGATCATCATTCATCTTCTCATTAATGAATTTAGTCTTATTTTCCATAATGTCTAACAAGCGGAAGTCTACAGACAAACATCAGTTACCTCCAGTTGTACAGCGATCAACACTTTCATCAGGAAAATTCTCTTCACTGGGAGCAACACCAAAACATAAGCGTAGCACCGATCGTCTATCAGCTTCAAGTTCCAGATCTCAATCTCCAGACCAACATCTCTTAGGCAGCTCACAATCTCCACCGAACAAGAAGACTCATGTTTGCAGCAATTTTGATACCGACTCTGATCAAGAAATGACCGTCTCTGACCCTAACCAGGCAGATCTTCAGAACTCAAATAGCTCAGCTACATCGATGTATTCCTTCCCCTTAACTAATTTCGACAGCAGATTTCAAGCACCGAAACAGCTTTTCTACCAGCTCCTCAAATATGTTCCTCGAAATAGCATCAATCGAATCATGCCAACTAGAAATGGGATTATCATCCAGTCACCTGACATCAACCTAGCCAAGACGATAAGAAACTAGTACAGCTTCGAGATATTTGGACCTAAGGCTAAACTTACCACCTGGACAACAGCAAACCACTTCGCCCGCCACCACAGCCTCGTCGACCTCCAATGCTCTCTGTTGTAATCAGGGGAGTAGAACCGGATATTACCGACACAGAAGCCGAGGAGGAACTGAAACTGGAAGGACACATAATAGTCAAATGCATCCGCATCAAAACACAAGAAGGTACAGCAAGCTACATGGTCAGAGTGTTAACCAACCACCAGCAAACCATAGATGATCTACTTCAAACTGGAGCTTACATATACAAGAAAAGGTACAGGGTAGAACCATCTCGCACTTCACCACCGCTGCCATTAAGATGTGAACGCTGTCAAGCCTACAACTCGCACTACACCAAGAACTGCCCGAATGAACCAACATGTGGATTCTGCACTGGAAACCATCACACAAAAGACTGCTCGAATCTCCAAAGTCCACCTAAGTGCAATACTTGTAGCGAACCCCACCCTACATTCAGTTACAAATGCAAAGGACGACATATTCTCACTACTGATACACCTGCCTATATCTTACCTCTCCGTGTTCCTGAGCAAACCACCCAGCAAACACCCATTCCCTCAGTCTAACAACCAATCACTATTGAACAAGTTCTCTCCTTTCTCACCCTCATTTTTCAAAACATATTCCCATTCGACCGTGTCAATATCTTCCGAGAAGTCACTCATGCAGCCAATGAAATATTCAAAGTCAACTTCCAAGCAACCTATTCCGACCCCTACATCTACATTTCCGCTAAAACACTCACGCCAACCTAACATGACATAACATCACGATATTCACCATCAATATCAATTCACTCACACTTCATCGTCATTACTAGCACAATGTTCATCAATGTTCTACAAGGGCTTCATCTGTGTGCCATCTAGTCTAGAGACGCCCCTAGACAAGAAGATTATCAATCACCCGTCCTAATTGTAATGTATTGTGACGTCTAAGAGCACTTCATCATCTACCGTCTCACAATCATCCTGTATCCACTCCAACGAAAATTATTATAAGCGCAAAAGCTTATAATGGCTAAGATTGAAGATTAAATAAAAATAAAGGTTAAATTAATGTTCTTACATCCCTTAGCCCATCTAACTGACCTATCCTGTAATCCACAATTCCTCTTACCCGAAATAGAAGGCTTAACCCTCTGAAAAATGCCAGCACTTAATCGGCAATACATTAAAAAAAAGCAAAAAAAAACGCGCCAAATGCACAAGCGAAACTACCCCATTACATACTTCCATCGCACGCTTTCACTGAATGCGGTCATTGCACACGATCATCGCCTATAACGAAACTGCACGGTCATTCCGACACAGCAGTACAAGTTTCAGTGCAAGTCGTAGACCCTTCCACTACGTCTTCTCCCATGTGATGTGAATAACGTTGGTCGTGATGGTGGTGGGTTTCCAAACCGCACAGCGAAGTCCCTCAAAATGTCTGTCATTGTCTTCTTTGTGTTCTGGCGCTCGTGAACCTACACAGAAGCCACCAAACGCACTTCAACAGTGAAAGCACTTGCATCCGCCATGGTTTAACTCTCTCGATTGAATGCATGCAGTGGATCAAGCTCTTTGCAACGTCCTTCCCACACTAAATGAAGTGAACGTGACATGCGCAGGACTCAGCTTACGGCGGAAAATTCTTATCTCAACAATCTGTAACAGAAAACCAATAAAGTTAATAATAAATAGTCAATCTGCTCAACAATAGTAAAAATATATTGCTTTTGTATTCATAACAATGATTATCTATATGTCTATTAACATGTAAAGGGACTTTCCGCCCACCCTGCCAGAACTAAAAGAAATACCTTCTTAAAGTAGATTCCTTCATAAATAAAACAGACTATGCAATAAGCAACTTACATTCTGTGATGACAATGCAAATACGAATTATGGTGGAATTCGACGAACCGGTACAAACAATGTGTTCGCAAATTGAATCAAAATCTTTTGGATGTTGGATCCACAGTTCATATACCGGGTTATCCCATAAGTAATGTCCTATCTGCAATGACCGCTGCAATGACACCATCTGACCAGGGCCAGATTTATACGTCTAGGCGCCCTAGGTCCATGTTCCAGCGCGCCCGCCTCACATTTTGACAAATGACCCTCCTCCATCTTCTAGCCATTAATAATAATAACGTGATAATAATTATTTAATTCTGGTAATGTGGTTATTTACAAAATACGTTTCAATAATATTATAAGAATAATTTCATGAGCAATTTTAATTAAATTACTGTAGGCTAATTGTTGAAAATAATGTTAATTATACTGAACAAGAATGTAATACAAACTGTTTCTCAATTTTATTATTTACAATATTATTATTATATTTCGTTCACGGCTTTAATGCAGCTTTAAGAAGAATCCTAGGTTCAGCCGTTTTTGAATTCTACTTTTTCTATCATCACAAATGGCACATTGCATTATCCTGATAGACATACAATTTTAACAATTACAAACTCTAAGATTTCCTAAATATCTTTATAAAGTTTTTAAGAGAAAAAAAATCAAAAGATCTAAAAATTAACAGTTCCAATCACATTACAAAACACTAAAATTTTCTAAATTTATGAAGCATTTTTAGAGGGAAAAAAAAATAGAATACAAAAATAACATTTTCTTAAAACATTTATAAAGTTTAAAAAATAAAAAATTATGATTACAGTACAAAACACAAAGCACCTATATCATTTAAGGACATACAAAAACACTTTAAATGAAAGAATGGTGTCATCATGTAGTTTCTCCTCGCTGTTTAACCATTATTGATTCCTTCTCTTCGCCATTTCTCTTTATGTAGGAAAAAGGAAACGCAGATTTACAGAATTGAACCCTGGTAGGCCCATATACCGGTATCTGTTAGTCAGTATATCGGTCCACCCTAGGGTTGTCAACCGTCCGGTATTGTACCTGATGGCGGTTTTTTGACCTCCTTGTCCGGTACGACCTCAAAACCGGATGTTAAATGTTCGGTAATTTTTTTCTCTTACTAGTCCTATTCTCTTTTCTATTCATATTATTTTTTAATTCCGTGGAAATTATATTTAGTTGAATTTGGATTCTAAAATTAACCGCATTTGACAACCGGCTGATCACAGCCCTAGCGCAATTCCATTCCGCAACGAATTTGTTGTTCCTTCTCAGTGATGTTATCGTTTGCAAGGTGGCAGTGATCCCAATTTGGCCTATTTTTGGCTAAATCTAGCATATTTGGAGAGGCATTCAAATATACGAAATGTTTATAGCCTTAAACATAGCTTATTTTACTCTTGCCATTTTTTGCCTTTATTTATTAGCCATTAAAAGATTTTTAAAAATACTTTTTTCTTTGAAAATAAAGTGTAAACTTGAAAAATAAGCCTATCTGTCATTATATACAATTGTATTAATTGATTTCTCAAGACAGAGGATGTTTTATTACGCAACAAGCCCTTGTTTTGTATTCTTTTTCTCTCTCCCCACCACACAGATTTAGAGCTACTCAACAATACTTGTCAACTCAGATAATAATTTTATTGTCGCTCCCGTAACTGCCACATTTGCTATTTTTTAATAATTTTAATTTCGCATTTCATTGCAAGATTCTTAAGCAGCAAGATTCATTGCAGCAAGAATGAGACTATATATCTTGGAGTTTTCTAATACAAATTTAATAATTTTTCGGTTCTTCAAGCCATGGAGAGTAGAGGAGAGCGATGCTAGTAAGATTTATATTTCAAGTATATTTTGTGCATGCCAAAATTATATTTGCTTTTCTGTTTTAAAGTACGATGCATTATTGATGGTAGACTACAAAAATTACATGTGCCGACTCAACCAAAACTGGAATAGGTAAGTTTAAAGTAACTAAAGTTATTAAATTCGAACACCGAATCGCTCAATTTTATGTGAAGTAATCACTTTTCCGCCAGACCCCCCTCTCCCTCTGTGTGTGTGTGGGGGGGGATGTTTACCCTCCAAAGTCTCGACAACCGCCCCCCCGAACCTTGACGGTTGTGCTGTAAAAAATCGATACAAACCGTACAAAACTTCACTTATACCCTCCCAATTTTGACTTTACACCCCCCCAAACTGAAAATCCTGGCGGAAACTCAAGTTGTTCACATTTTTGACGAGTGATGATGTCACAATCTTAAGAGTTTACGTACTCCTGCAGGGTGTCTGGTATTTCTATTTTCAAAAGTTGGCAACCCTAGTCCACCCGCCAATACGTCGCCCCTAAGAACTAGCAACTTTAAAGTTACAAAATCCCTAGGAATGGACAAAAGCGACACTTCAAACTCATTTGCTACGTTGCTCTTTGAATTTTAAACACCAGGGAATATTCGGGAATAATCACATTCTGAATATATAAAGACAAGTTAGGGAGAAAATTAAGGCTTGTTTGTTCTGTCATAAAAGACACATTAATATATATAATTTTTAAAGTCTTTAAATCCATCTTTGGATGAGACCAGGATAAAGTAACAGATCTCGGTATCTTTGTGTAGGTACAATTCTAACGTTTGTCTGGTGAAACTCCAAGAAACTAAAGGGAAACGTCAGTCAGGACGATCGGCAGCAGGATTCGAACGAACGGTACCTACCCATTGCGGACCCGTAAATACACTTTAGTTGTCCTCATATATAAAAATTATCGTAAATAATTTTACTTCATGCATACTTAACACAAAGTACCTCTTGCCCATTAGCAGATGTATAACTGACAGCGACGGCCTATATGTGACATAGACTAAACAAATAATAAAAACCTTTTAAAGACACACTTTTTCTTAAACAATTCGTACTAAAAATTAAAAATAATTTTGTATATACATGACTAAAAAGAAAAGCCAGTGGCACACTCTCATGAACAGTGACTTTATAAATGTTTCAATTGGTGCGCCCCATGCTTTTCTTTTTAGAAGCCATGTATAAACAAAATTATTTTTTTACTTTTTAGTACGAATTGTGTAAAAAAAATCATGTCTTTAAAAAGTTTTTTATGGTTTACTTAAATCTTAAAGTGTTCTGCAACCAGTCGAACGCCAAATCGTTGCAAGATAGTATTTATGCGTAATATTAAAAAAATAATT
>JAGDQP010002271.1:0-32575 GCA_022664845.1 Lepisma saccharinum
CGTGACTTGTTTTTTGCTGATTGGTGTGAATCAGCCTTCTTCTCCGTTTGCTGGGAGAACTGCTCTCCCACGCCATGTTAGTTCAGTTCCAATTTTTAAAACGAGACGAGTGGATGTATGGGCTTTCCGTCATCTGTACTTCCTAAGCCCTGTCTACGAGAGGTAGATATAAACTCCAAATTTAGTGTAATTTTCGATTTCGACTATTTTCGTCCATTCCGATGTAATATATTATAAATCGTATTAAGAAGAATAAAACCGATACTAGTGCTATCAGGACTTTTTCAGCGACATTGTTTCGGAATTTTCACTTCATTAAAATTATATATTATTTTGTTTTGAGGTTATTTATCATACAGTATGTTCTAAATTTCAGTATGGGGCCAATTGGATTTTAATAATCATATGCCAATTTCTCGTCTCCAGTTTTCCAAATCCATTCGAAATTCCCGGTTAGCCATGTTTGACAGCTACCGCATATTTACATTACTTGATCAAATTAGCAACATGTCTGTTTGACTATCTTTGCGTACCGTTTTGATGTTAATAGTAAATTTTAATTTATTCGACAGGGTTCGATAATTTTGGTTTCAACTCCAGCCACTATTCTCCGATGAAAAAGTCATAGTTTAAAATATTATTTTTGTATTTTCAAGATTTTTTCAGAACGTCTTTTGTATAAGGTAGTAATAATCTGTAATGACGTCACACAATTAATAGCGTTAAAGTGATTCTTTCTATACGATGTATTTTGGACTAGAACTTCTTTCGTGTAAGTAATTCTGTAACAAAACTTTTGTAAATTATATAACAATATTTTGGGAATAATTTGTGAAAATATCAACGAAATTTATTAATTATTATAGAAATTATTTATATTTATATGTGACTACGGAACTTTCAGTTATGCTTAATTAATTCAATGTATACCAGCGATTCAAATTTGTTTGTTCCTACACCTCGACAGTAATTCTGTTCCGATTCTTATGATATTATCATATCCGAAAACGTGCGATGTGTAAATTCAAAGTAATAAATTGAAATTCTGAAATTTTTATATTTCTTCGATCAATCTTGAGTTTATGTTCAGTGAACATAGTGTAGAAATCCCTCAGTTAACCAGGTACGATCTACGGCTTTAGTTGATAATCCTCTTACAGTGCTTAGTAATATTTATAATGTGCAGTGAGTTATTTAATGTTTGACTTGATATTTATTGGAAATTAGCTACTAATCGTTACGGGAAGTTGACAGCAATTGATACTAAATATTTCTGTGTTTCGGTCAACCTATCGTTTTAAGTGATGTGATTTTAATTAGATTAGATCGGTTCATAAATCCGTAGACCAGTGGTGGGATTCTTTCTCCAGCTGAGAAGTGATGACTTGGAAAAGGAACTGTATATTGAATTTCTGGTTATTTCTGCGTTGACATATGAAGTGACTCCAGAATGTGATATGTGTGAATAAATATTATTTGCATTTTGCGTTATGACACTACGTTTGGATTGAGTTGCGACCGTCATTCGTTTGTGTTCGTTCGTCTTTATTTCAGGAATTGCGTTTCCAGACTACAGGTGTGGGCCCTACTAAGGTAAAGGTAAGATATGGTATTTTGCCACCCTGTAGACTTCGAAGTGAGTAAAGACACAGCATGAGTCACATATGAGTCGTTATGCGTATCATCGTTTGAGATTATTTCCCAAGTAAAGATTTACGTTTTCTTTCTTAATCTGTCGCTAATCTGAACCAGCTGGTACTTCGGAGTATGAACTGACGATCTAATTAAACTATTGGAGGTGTCGCCTTACCGGTATTTCCTCCCTCGATCTAAATTATATTTTTACAGCGATCACAAGGATCTGGAATCCTCTTTCCCAGATATTCTTAAATCTGGAAGACATTTCTGCGCCGCTCGTCTGGGGTGTAGAAAATGTTTGGAGCTAGAGGTTAGGTTAGATGCGTTGCGTGGGTACTCTATGCTCCTGGCGACCCTATTTATCTGATCCTCTTTTGGGATCATTAGGTTGGGGGCGTTTCAGTTTTTTGCGACTCCAGCCAGGATTTCCAAAAACTGTGCGTTTCACTAGGTTCGGGTATCGACGGTTGTGCGGTATAAATTTGAAATTTCCCTGTTCTCCGTTGAGTACATTAAGAAGTTTGTCGAAAAAACTTCTCCATACATCGATAATTTTAGTCGGATCCGCTTCAAGATCTCCACATTTATTTCTAATAATTCCTAACCTCGGCTGATAACCCTTTCTCAACGAGTTTACCCCTTTGTATAGATCTCGTATGTTATTTGTGTTTCCGTTTTCTTCTATCTATGAATCTTCTGCGTCATATATTATCGCTTTTAGTTTCTGAACCCGCGTGTGGCGTTGCGTTTCGCTCTTACTGTAGTGGTTTGTATTTGCTTCGCTTTTATTACTTGTTAAACATGCAAAATAAAAAACCTTGTATTTATTATTGATGAAACATTAATTAGTTAAATGATGTTATCAATGAATGACAGTAACAAAATTGTACCTGTTAAATAGGAATATAGTAGGGTTTCAGTGGGAGAAGTTTCAACGTTGTTCCAATATTCCTTCTTTACTTAAAAATATAAACATTTAAAATATCTAAAAAAAATGGTGGAAGCACGTCATAGTAAAGCAACAATTAGTTTAGTGATGTTGATAAATAATAAAAGTACAATATTATTGTTATAATGAAATGAGGTAATTGTAGAGATTCATTGGTAAAAGTTAGAACAAATTGTGATTGTTCTCATATTTAAAAAAAAGCTGATTAAAATATTCATCCAAAATCGGGTGGTCCAACGAAAAGTTTCTACCCCTAGTTCTCTAGTGTTTTTTTTAAAATCCCGAAATACGTCAATTTAAGTTACGACGTAGACGAATTACTGTAAAAAAAATTATATTGCATCCCCATTCTCTGCAGTCTAGCGTTGCATGTTATTGAATTTTGCATTCTGTGGTTGGTGGAGTAAACAAGGTTTAAATTTGAAAAAAAAAAAAATGAAAATTCTAAACTCGGTAACATGAAATTTTTTTATTGAATATCGAAATAAAAAGTATTTTTGTAAATAAAATTATAGGAGCTTTTAAGTAGTATCATGTTGCTATGTACGGAGAATGAACGTTTCGTCACTAGATCGTTGCTAATTGGACTTTACGCTTCATGTTGATAAAAACTGAACCTCTACTTTACTCTTATGTAGAAGTGTAATTTAATTACTGTCATTCATTGACAACATCATAAACTAATTAATGTTTCATCAGCATTGTACAAGTTTTTTTTATATATCGTTTTTTGCGTATTTAACCCTGTAATCAAACTTGGCCACCAAATACACCTTCAAACTTGTAGGAGGAATGTGTATGTCTTTGAGATATTCCTGCCAAAATTGCACGTCATTTGGACAATAATAACAGCAATTACAAATGTATTTATGTAACTTCGATTTTAAACGACAGTCGTGAACAGGAAATATCATGATATTTACTTGTGGAAAGAAAATTATTTAAATCGGAGAATATCTACCTGGAAGATTCTTGAGATTTAAACGATTTGAGCTGGAAAGCACTTTTAATATGCAATTCATGGCAGAGTTGCATTTTAAATTACATTTTACGAAAAGAAAAAACACATTTCACGAACATCCCACGTAATATTTTGCAAACCCCATCCCTCAGTAAGTACTCCTTTAAGAATTTTATATAAACTGACTATTCTGGCAATTCGGTTCGTTCAAACCTTGTAACTGAATACTAATCCACTTGCATAGTCCAACGGACTTGAAACTTAGTAGGCATCCGTAGTTCTGATAACAATATAACAATTTTGGAAACTCACCACTCACTCCGTAGGGTAGTAACAAAAATTCACCCCCTTCAATTTCAACCCATTTCTACTACTTCAGTCGACTTCAAACTTTGCTGGCATACGTAATTCGGACGACCATTACAAAATTGTTGAACTTTTTTATCCCCTCTAAATCTACACTCCCAGGGGTTTCGCTTCAATTTTAACCCTATTTTACTACTACAATTAATTTTAAAAGTTCTCAGGTATGCGTACATCTGTTGGCGCAACGACAGTCAGGAAAACTAAACCCTTCCTTCACCCCATATGTCTTTATTTACAGGCAACTACTATTGTTCCAAAACACAAATGCTAAGATGTAAAAAATAAAATATATAACATTTTTTAAGTCAAATAATTTTTAAAGCGCACTGACCAATAAAAAAATAAATAATTTTCTTACATAATTATCATTTCCAATAAAATCGTGGGGCACCTAATAATTAATTAATTAATTAAATGAATATTTTCTTGTAATTGAAAGTCAGTTGTAAATGGGATGATTGAACGCATGATTAAAGTATTCAGAACGTAGTAAATAAAGACAGGATTGGGATAGTATTGCGCAGAGCATTAGTTAGATTACTAATAATTCAGCGTCAAATTAATTGCTGAATCTAAAGAACTAGAAACTACGCGTTATGTTGACAAGTACAACTTCACAGATTCACATTCATGGGATACAACCTCTATAATTCTACTATCTACGATTTGTTTGAAATTGAAACATATTATTTGTTTAATTAATTAATTAATAGGCGGGTAACCATTTTATTGAAAGTCACATGTAAGATTGTTTTCACTTATAAAATTGTATCATTATTTTTTTATATATATTTTATTTCTCCTGAAGCCGAAGCTTAGTTGATATATATAACAACACCCTTAAAATGCGGCTACAGAAGATTAATTTGATCTTTAAAGGTGTTTGCGTTGAAAAAAAAAAAACATTTGAATGATAGAAAAGTAAAAAAAAAATGTGTTGATTATTGTATCCTCTGATTTTAGAAGAGAAAACGGAAAAGCAAAATCAGTGCATTGAACGCAATTTAGAGCACATTTTATAACATTGAGAGTACTGAATTGAATATATTTATTACCTTTAGGTATCTCTGGCTCAGGCCGAGTTGCCAGTGTAATTCAAATATCTCAAAGTAACCAAACTGTTAGGAAATGTTCGTCTACACTGAAATTGACTATTATTTAATTTTCTTACGCATACATATTTTACCCTTTACGCGTCATGACCATTCAGTTCACTGGTTCTCTTCATGTCCTATTAATATATGGATGTAGCATTTCTTGCAAACGTTCTCTCTTGAAAACCGTTGGATTTTGTCCCTCATATTCTGTCTTCTTCTTTATCTCATAGCTCTTCTACTACCCAGTTAGCTAACTAGATAGGTTTATATTTCTTAACTTGATTCGTCCATTTTCTAATCATTCAGCATTACTATGTCTCCTGTCCAATATATATATATATATATATATATATATATATATATAATTTGGCATTATAATGTCCCAAGTGGTGTTACGTAATTACTTTTCTATTTTCTTCATTAATGTCCATCAGCATTCTTGCAGCTTAAAGAATTAATTTAAAAAAAAAATATTTTTAAAAATAATTTGTTACAGACATACTTTCTTAACGAATTCGTACTAAAAGGTAACAAAATAATGTTGCTTATTGCACGACTAAAAAGAAACCCATGGGGCGCGCTAATTTAATAGTTCATAAAGTGACTGTATACGAGAGCGTTTCCCATGCTTTTCTTTTTTAGTAATGGATAAACAAAGTTATTTTTTATCTTTTAGTACGAATTGTTTAAGAAAAGTATGTCTTTAAAATGTTTTAATTTTTTAACCAAATCCTATGGTGTTCTGCAACAAGTCGAACGCCATGCAGGCTAGTATTTATGGGTAATATTAAAAATATATTAAAATATGCTTTTAAAATATATACTTGTGTAGAAATATATGAAAGTAACAATAGATTATTGTATTGTTACCCGACTTACGTCACTGTGAAAAGTTTCATCATTGTATGTCGTCGGGAAATGAGCTAAATTAACGTTGCAAGCTTTGAGGACACCACGAACCATTCTGAATTAAAGAAAATAATCTAAAAAAGCAGACACGTTCTATAGACTAGGGAACGTATCAGTCATGCACACTAACGGGCACTTTACATTGAACACGATATACGAGTATCTATTGAAAAATTGAAAATGTTATTGAAGAAAATTGTTGTTACCTTTTGCTGTTATGACATTTTACTGACATCGTATAAAGGTTTCTTGCACTCCCACTGCATGGCAATATCCATGGGGATAATCATTGATCTAATTTAACTCACTTGTTGACTACTTGTACTCTTTACATCTTAAAAACCTACTATAACACGGTAACGTTGCGGCACAATCTTTTGGATAACATTGAAGGTGTAGAGGTCATAAATACATGATTCTTATGGAGAAAAATGGTTTTGTAAGTTTATTATATACTCCATAGATAGCTCCTTTTAGCAGCAGGTACAGATAAAAGAAATAGATTGTCTTCAAAGATGTCGGAGTCTTTGGACTTAAACTTATTGCTGAATAAGATACTTGACATATGTACATGCAATTAATTATTTGGTGTAAATATATGAGGCGACATATGCACCATTCAAAAATAAATCATGAGTGTTTTAGGAGGGCATCTAAGTGTAATGAAAACAATGTGAAGTTTGGAACAATGTAACATATCTTATAAAGGGTATCAAGGCTATCGTTCTGTTAACGTTTACCTCTGTGTCGCTGTGTTAGAATCAATAGTCTGGAAACACTTCCGCTTTAAGCCTAACTTCTCTTGGAGAATACAATACACCGAAGAAGTCTGTCATCAATTTTCAAAACAACTACATGCCACGTTGTCCTTTTCTCCTTGGTTAGAAAAAAAATGTAATTTATGAGCTCAGCGAACAAAAGCAATTATGTGCCTCTCAGGTTTACTACATGCCACAGAGCATCGTTTAGTCTAGTAAAGTAGGGAAACCATTGAGGAAACAAGATAAATTTTCGAATGGGGGGAGAATTTAAGGCAATCTTTAAATTAAGAATGTTTTATTTTTTATTGAGACAGAGTATTTATTTTCTCTTTGATTATGTTTCTTATCATCTATGAGAGGAAACAACTAAAAGAACAAGGATTTTGTTTAATTGGGAACACAATTTCTGCAATCATCAACTATTATTATGTGTAATATCAGACAACATCAATTGAAACATTTATTATAGAAAGATCAGATGGTCATTTTAAGTGGATACAATTTTTGTCAAGTTTAATTTTCTGTGTGTGTGTCTGTCTGTCCCTCTCTTACACGTATTCCACACACTTGTATGATAATGAAGATTTAGTTTACTATTCAAAATGTCACCTGTAACAGGAAAGGGAATTACTTTCAACTTAAATTATTTATGTTCGTTATGCATATGTGGAATGACATATTATTTAGTTAAATGGCCAGCGTAGTAATAATAATAATGTACAGTGAACGAAAAAAGTGTCTGAAATGCAAAGTAGTGAACATAGGCAACACACCATACACAAAATTGTCGCGTAGTCGGGTCTGAAGAGCAAATAAATATATTTTCCTCTCCCTCCTCCGTGTACATTTTTCTTAAGCAGTGATTGGAAGAATCTGTACACAGAGAGAGACACGCCCCTCCCTTGATTAAACTTACTTCTTCGTCAAAAAGCGCGAGTTCTAAAACTAGAAACGAACTTCACTAAATAATCACAAGCACTGCATAAACCAAAGTTAGAAAAAATGTTAATTTAACACCCCAATTAAGTGAGAAATAACACAATGCAACTTTAAATTACATTTATAAAGACAAAAATTCTCGTTCGAACCGGACACCATAATTAAATACTTTCGAAATGTATACTGAATGGACAACCGATCTTTAGCGTCGAATGTGGAGTAATGGTAAGACGCGTGGAAAAAAAAAAATAATTGAAAGTAGAAGGTATGGTTTCCGGTTCGAATCTCACTAAGCGAATATTATTTTTTTCTCAGTTTCATTTTGAATTAAACAGGCATAAAGTACTTCATAATTTAAAAAAAAATATATTTTGAATTTTATTCCCAAACTACACTAAAATATACAAAGGTGCGCACAAAAAATGTTATTATATCAATTTTAACAGCCGATACTATGTAATAATGGGCAAGGTCTTTTGTTTAGAAAAGTTTGGTTATAAATTTATAACAAGAGGAAAACATACATTTGTGCGTGTTGGTCACAGGATATCATCAACAATGTTTTTCGTGTCTGAAATAATTCAGTTTATTCACCGCTGATGAATTTATATTAACCTCCGAAACGTCGAAAGTATTTTTGAAAAATGGCATTCAGTAAACAAATTTTCGTCGCACATTTTAATATAAACCCACTACTTACGCAGTATGGCTAAATAACGATAATTCCTTGCAATACCAACTGCCCGGTGTCGAGAATTTTGCGTGAAATTTAGGTGTAAGAGTCCCAGAAATCAACTTTCGCTAAAAGCAATATTTTTATTGGGATAATTTATATTCTTGGCGCTTGCCAACCCTTATATTTGAGTAGTTTCCCAAAGCCACAAAAACCAACTACACGGTAACGCACTAGCCAAGTTTTTCTGAAAATCATCTATTACAGAATACAACGCAGACCAGTTTTACACCGTTTGCAATCAATTTCCAACTAATACAGAAATTTTAAGCCAGGCTAATTCAACTACCGAAGTTCCGAATTCGTTTCAAGTTCTACTCGCATGCAGGATGATATTTATATACACTTAAAATGTAGTTAAAGTTGAAATATCAATTTGAAACTTGGCAAACACGTAGTACTTTCAAACAGCACTAGTTCACAGTTTTCGTGCCTGTAGCATAAATAGATTCCATGGTGCCAGAAAACTTTCAAACCTAGTCACTTGGTTCACAAAGTCATGACTCTTTCATATCATTTTCTAAAATGCTTTTCTTTACAATAAACAGCAAAAATCGAGATATCGACTTGATACTTGGCGAGCATGTAGTACTCTTGAACAGCAGTTGTTGACAAAGTTTGGTGTCGGTAGCACCAAGATTTTCGGAAGTGGCACAAAAATATCTTGGTCATTAAAATAGACATTTTCGTTGTCTCTGAGATACGTATAGTCCTTGTGCTAGAAGCTAAAACACGATAATTTGGTATTAAATAGGGGGACCAGATGAAACTCTCAGCACTTGTACACTGACATGTATAAAGCACGAAAATACGTGATAGACATTCCAAAAAGGTAGCTATCCAAGATGGCGGCTATTTAAAATGGCGGCCGACGCTATTTATTAAAATCAACATATCTCGACTCCGAGTTATCCGATTTCGATTTTTTTTTAAATTAAAGATATATTTATTAGCTACATTTTTATTTATTAGCAATAGTTTCATAAATCTAATAGTTTTTCAGTTAAATGTAAAAAGATTTAATTTTAGCCTAAAATATTTTCTTATTTAATATTTTACTTTGAAACGATTGGTTTTAGATAAACCTATGCCCTTACATAATATATAGCGTGTAACTTAGGCTTTAATTTTAAAAAATCGATCAATTAAATCAGACAAGTATAACCAGAGATATGGACAATTGCTTGAAAATTTCTGCAATGCAGAAATTACGGAGGTAACATTACGGATGCACTGATGCGTGTAGAAGCTACATGATGATTTGGTATAAAATGCAGGTAACAAATGAAACTTTTAGCTCTTGAACACTTGTCTATGAAGAGCACGAATATGGGTGATAGACATCAGAAAACGGTAGTTATTCAAAATTGTGGCTATCGGCAATTCTCAATGTTACGAGATTTCGATGGTTCCTTTTTTAAATGAAAGTTCATTTCTTTGCCTTCAATTTTTATTAAAAGCAATATTTCCATAAACATAATAGAGACTTTTTGTTAAATTTTGAAATGTGCATTTTAACATAAATTATTTTATTTAATATTTACTTAAGTATATTTAGTTTTGGTTTATTAAGTGAAATAAAAAAATAAAAAAAATGTTTATTATTTTCTTATTTAAGGTCTTATTAGCAAACGATATATTTTAGATAAATATTTGCTTTCAAAATGCTGCTGGGACGCGGTAGGTTAATGGTTTAGCGCTCACCTCTGATGCTAGGGGTGGTCGGTTCGACCTCTGCTCCTTCTATATGGACTTTGTGGTGGATTAACACCGTATGCGTGTCTTTTCTCGGGCTTCTCACGTTTCCTCCCATTTCTTTATTCCAGCAATTCATCTCATCATCTCTCCTGTCTGACCCAAAGTTGCCTAAAGATCTTAAAATTAAATTCAAAAGATGCTTCTTTTAATATATACTTTTATTTGAGGAAAAGGGAAATAATATCTGATAATCTGGACCATAGAAAACACTACTAACAAAAAGTTTGATTTTCTGTTGTACTGTACAAACAGGTTAAAGCAAGTAAATGCATTGTGATATGCGTTAGAAACTAACTGAAAGTACTTTATATTGGCCAAAGTGTTTCAGAAATTTATTAAGAAGTGGCAGCAGCTATGATAAGATTCCATTCAGGTCAGGCTGTGACAGTGTAAATGCATTTGCAGGACAAAGAAAGGTTAAAAGGTTTACTGGAACAGCACAAAATAATGTCACAACATTTAGAAGCATAGGAATCGAGTAAACTGTTCCAGATGAGGTATTCAAGACACTTGGAAATTTCTTGAGACGTGTATTCCAAGAAAATATACATTGGAAATATCAATGAGCTGCGATGAAATTATTTACATCCAAGGGCAGGTGAAGTCGATTGCTGCTAATTATCATGATGCAAGGATACATTGGAACGCACAAATTTCCAGATAGGGATTTAGATACGAGGACTTGGAAAATACTCTTAAGTATACCAGAGGCTGAAGAGTATGAATGGAGAAAGGACAACGAAGGAATGCTATGCATAAATTTCATCGCTGGAGTATTTGCACCAGAAACTGTTATACTTGCGACCCTGCGTTGCAGTTGTTACAGAAACACGCAGTGATTGCTCTGGGTCAGATTATTAATTAGCGTATTATTGCTCTTTTCTTCAAATAAAAGCAGTGTCTTTTGCAAAATCATTTATTTATCTAAAAATAATAGTTTTCTAACATTTTTTTAGAAAATATTATACAAATTTAAATAAGAAAATATTATGCATAACATTTTGTTTTTCCTCCTTTTTTTGAAAATAAATTTTTGCCTAAACCTAAACTCTGTCTCAGTCAAAAATTTAATAAAAATGATTTCAGTTAAAATTCACATTTTTATATTTAACTGAAAAAAAAAATATTAGATTTATGAAGATATTGCTCATTGAACTCAAAGAAATTATCTTTCATTTTAAAAAGGAACCATCGAAATCGGATAACTTAGAGACGAGATATGCGATGCGGATATATGTACCATCGAAAATTGGTGATAGCCACCATTTTGAATGACCGCCATCTTGGACAGCTACATTTTTGGAATGCAATCACGTATTTTCGTGCTCTATACGTGCCAGTGTACAAGTGCTGTAAGTTTTATCTGGTACCCCTGTTTTATACCAAATCATCATGTAGCTTCTACACGCATTAGTACCTCCATAATGCTAACTCGTACTGCAGAAATTTTCAAACGATTGTCCATATCTCTGGTAACATTTGTCGGATTTAATTGATCCTTTTTTTAATTAAAGTCTAAGTTACACGCTATATATTCTGTAAGGACATAGGTTTATCTAAAACCAATCGTTTCAAGGTACAATATAAATAAGAAAATATTTTAGGCTACAATGAAACTTTTTACATTTAACTGAAAAATTATTAAATTTACTGAAATATTGCTCATAAACAAAAATGTAGCTAATGAAAATATCTTTAATTTTAAAAAATGATCGAAATCGGATAACTTGTAGCCGAGATATATTGATTTTAATAAATAGCGTCGGTCGCCATTTTGAATGGCCGCCATCTTGGATAGCTACATTTCTTGAATGTTTATGACGTATTTTCGTGCTTTACGCATGCCAGTGTACAGGTGCTGAAAGTTTTATCTGGTCTCGCAATTTTATACCAACAACTTGTCTGGTACAAGGACTAATAGCCTAATATGTGACCTTGTGCAACTTGTTCAGCAGAGACATCTTGAAATTTTTGACAAAATGAGGCTCGATATTTGTATCGAAGTTCTAAATAGGTACTTTCTGAAACAAATGAAACTGCTTTACATGACAATACAAAGAGGCGTTATTTTCAAAATGTTCAGAACTATTTTGAAATTCTTGTACAACTTATCAAACCAGAAAATATATTTTTAATGTATTGTTGACAGTGGTTTATTTATTGAAACTTATCTTCCTACATTATTGACATTATCAGTGATCTCATATTCTCTTCACTCATAAAGAGATATTATAGGTTTGTGTTAAACTTTCTATTGTTTTAAATGACTAAACTATTTTATCAAACAAGTTCTGCAAAACGGGGAAAACTGACATTGTTTGGAAATTGGAATTTCCAGGAAAAACGAAACCAGCACTGAAATATTTAACTACATCGGTGTGTAGTAGAAGGATGAAAGTTTCATTTGAACCGAAAAGCATTCTGGGTAGTTACGCCTGCCTGTTTTGGCACAATGAACTACTATAGGTTCAAGAACAGAAAGGAGACACGATAAAAGCAGAACTGATGATGTTTCAATCAATTTTGCTGTTACTTTTATAGCAAGAAAGAAAAAAGGTTTCCCCAATTCTATTGAATTCTTTATGATAAAAGACTACAACATTATAATACTACAACATTTTAATACTTAAAATTGTAAATTCGTCATGGTAAAATGTATTGCATCCAGAAGTCTTTCGCTATTGTATGGGAGGTGATGAATTCATAGCGTTAACTATAATAAATAATTACCTTACTTATGAATTGCACCTTTTTTACGTTTGCATTGTTTTAAGGTAGTGATTTATTACGAAATAACCAATCAAATTACGGAAAGAATTTTGTACAAATAGAGAAAAATTAACTTTTAAAAGGCTTGTTAGCGACTATGTTTTGATTTAAGGGAACAGAAAGTCTTGCAGTTAGATCACATATTAAATTGAATTGACTTGAATTCTCGGTTATGGGTTGAACCGATACTTTTCCCGTCACGTGTGAACGATGAGGTTATATAATATATTAGGGATAGTGGAGAGAATCTAGTGTCCAGACCTTTAGTTAAGGTACCATCATGACATTTTTTTGGCGAAATTTATGGAAACTCTGAAAACTTCAGTCACGATGGCCGGTAGTTCTCGTTGCCATAGTATAAGCGGAATGGCACTCCATGGCGATATGAATCCGCAACATTTCCTATTTCACCACAGGGTGTGGACGCTAGTAGATCACTTAGCGTAAAGCTATATGTTCACATTTATAACATTGATGTTTCCAGGAGTTTATTTATATTTATGATGGCAGTTGGAGTTCTCATAACGTATGTGTGAAATATTATCTTACCAAGTTTCGATTTATATTATTTGAGAGATCAGCACGCAGTTTCTGGTAAAATCTGGAAAGAAACTAGTAAACGATCACATTTTACAATAGTCAAAATCGAAAGTCAATTCATATGATGTGTCACTTGACCTACGTTGTCATTTAAGAAAATTTTACTTTTTACAGCAGACTACAAGGAACGGGGCAGCACAATACCGTACTATAATGGCGCATTTCTTTCGAAATTAAATATGACGTGTATTAAATATTCCTGGAAATCAATTGGTTGCAAAACAAACGGGATGATAAGTTTCCTTGTATCATCCTGTATTTATACAATATACGTATCTAGTAGAAATCAGTACAATTAATTAATACGTCAACTTAATTAGTAACTTTCAATTAGGATACAATTTATCTTCAGTGCAAACTTTCCTGTAAACAGGAAACGCATACTTGCTGCAAATATGCACACAGTGTTGCCTATCATCCAGGGGTTCGAAACAAGGTGTGTTCATTTCAACAAATCTTCAACGCACTGTGGAAGTTTCATGTTTTGTGATTTCCAGCAGAGAAAGTTTCCCTGTTAGCTAAATTTTGTGGTTTAATTTCTGCTGCAATAGAACACTTAGTAAGGGTGGCTTTCATTCCTAATTCGGCCTGAAACAAAGTAGCCTAAAAATTGTAAAAATTAGATTAAAATTTGAAACAATATTCCTAATCATTTTGGAACGCAAATATCCAGTAGCACTTTTCGCCCATCACTATTTTTTTTTACTTAGAAAACTATATTGCATTTACCATAATAGTGAATATACATCTTTGTGAATATTTTTTAAGAAAATAACACTATTTTGCATTTACGTAGAAGTATTAAATATTTAATGGATAATAGATGGATCCCAACGTATGAAAAAAAATATTAATCCCACAGATAGTAAATTAAAGTCAACGAAAATTGATTTCTTTATACATATTTTATTCTTTGCGTGTTTTCTTGGACGTACCACATGATTTTCTATAATAATTTCAGACTAATATTTATAGTTAAATATAACTTTAGTTTTCATTACATTTTGCTGCGAATGGTTAAGATACAATAAACGACTTCAGTTAGTTTGTACTGAAGAAATAAAATTTTATCAGCGTTTTATAAACTCGAAGCCTGCCCTGTATGAAATTCAGTAAGCTCCTTAGACAGATTAGTGAACGTTCGATATTGTAACGAATAACTTGCGGATTGTTGAATTTCGTATGTTGAGTTAACGCAAGCTGAGTTCGAGATAATAGCTCCTTCAAGTTGCCGCCCCCCTCCACATGAAGTTATAGGATGAGATCACATGGATTCGTTTCTGCACATAACACTAACGTTAGTGATCCAATGGGATAAAAGAGAGAAGATAAAAACTGTTGGATAGGGGGACAACTTGACGTCAAGTTGGCCCTCCATAAACTTCCGTAAATCTTTCGGCAGTTAAACCATGTGGGTTCGTTAGTGCATCGTTAGTGCTAGCTACCCAACGTTAGTTCTCCAATGCGACCAGAGAGAGAGAAGTAAAAAACTGCGTTGGAAGTCAACTTGACGTGACATTGGCCATTCCCATAGTCCTCCGTAAGGCTCTCGCGAATAAAACCATATATATGTTTGTTAGTGGATCGTTGGTGCATTGTCAGTGCTCGTTAGTGCGCATGACACTAACATTAGTGCTCTATTCGTAAGCGAGAATTAGGAAAAACATATGGGTAAGATCATCTTCACGTCGATTTGGCCTCACCCAGAAAGAAATTTTAGACACATGAACACCTAAATGTACGAGATAGCTAGTGCATAATTAGTGCTTCGTTAGTGCATTGTCAGTGTTCATTAGTGCACAAGACACTTGACATTAGTGCTCCATTCTTAAGCGAGAATTGGGATAAATATGTGAGCGGGACCAACTTGACATCATTTTTGTTTCACCCAAAAATATATTTTATTTATTTGTCTTATTTTATATGGCGGAGTTAAGGCCAAAAAGGCCTTCTCTTAAACTCAACCATACATACATAATCTTTATAAGCAGTCAATTTAATAAGAATATTATAATGGCTAATACTTAAGAAAAAAAGAATAGACAGTACGTTGGAACACATAACTACATAAAGTAAACAAAACACGTTTAAGCAGACACATGCACACACACTCACATGTTAACATTTTATAGAGGACGCAAGCATTTTACCATTTATAAGACTGATAATATACATGGATAATTATAAAATATACAAAGATAACTTATCAACAATTCTAAAAACAGCTTTGTATTCACTCTTATTCTTTCTTTCTTTCTTGCTATCTTTCTTTTTTTAATTTACTGTTTTATTTCATTACATCGTCGAGTGCGTAAAGACTAGGATTGTGATTGGAACATTATCTGTAACCGACTTCTTAACGCTGTAGATCACCCCCACCATCTTGGTACGCACCTTCCATTGATTTACAGCGGAATTGTTTTACTCATTTTATGCCTCTCGGATGTAGAATATTCAAGTTCTGCTTTCACAAAATTTGTCTTGGTGGTTATTTTGACACTTGTATAGTTTTGGTTTGTGAAGTTTCTCCAAATATATAATTATAATGTATTATTAATAGTTTGCTATATAAATCACAATATGTTAACGGGAAATTATACTGTTCCTGTGTAAAATATTGCATTTCTATAAAGTAGCATGAGTAAAAGAGAACATGACAATAAACTGGGCGAAAACAGAAGTTAAAACTATACTCCTGAAAAGTATAAGACCAGTAAAACAATTCCCATGTTAATCAATGGAAAGTGCGTACCAAGATGGCGGGGGTGATCTACAGCCTTAAACATAGAGATTGCCTGCAGTTGCCGTATTTCGGCGGAAGATCATTCCAAGCTTGGACGGTTAAAGCCGTGAACGATTTGAAATAGGAAAAAGAAGAGTGTTGGGGGACCGAGAGTAATTTGCTTTCCCTTGACCTGATGTCCAAGTAAGACGGTTGTTGAAAACGAAATATTTTGAAGATAAGTGTTACTTTGTGTAAGTTGTATCTTTCACCAAGTTTAAGCACTGAGAATTGTCTATAGGAGGGAGTCAGATGGTCTCAGTACTTAAGAAGAAAAATACATCTAAGAAAGACATTTTGTATGCGCCTGGAAAGTTCATCCTTGAGATTTGTTAGAATCACATCACAATATTTCAGGTGATGAAATACCAGTAACTTAACTAGAATTGATTTGATGGTGGTGGCCAAAAAATGGGTAAGTCTAATGAGTGAGTGTAGGGACGAGAATGCTTTCTTGGACATTGCATTGATGTGTGGTTTCCGTTCTAGGCTCTCGTCTGGGATTGTACCGAAATTTTTGACTGTCGTAGAGAAGGGTATAACAGTCTGGTTTCGACACACTGCTCGAAGATTATCCTTTTGCATGTATTTGTTGGTTGGTTGGACGACACACGTATACGTTCTGATTTACCTGTGTTAATTTAAAATCCGTTTTTAGATAACCACTCGCTGATTTTTTGAAGATTTTCGTTTAATTTGGGAATAGTGGTTTATAGGTTTTGTGAGCAATATGATAAGTATATTTGGAAATCGTCAGCGTACAAATTATATTTACAGTTTGAGAGGACAGATGGGAGGTCAATTACATACAAACAAAACAGAAGAGGTTCCAGGACACTTCCTTGGGGTACTCCATGAGTTAGGTAGCGCAACGAGGAATTTTTACCGGCTATACTTACGAATTTTTTCATATCGCACAAATAGTTTTTCACCCATCTAACAGCTCCCTGTGAAAAACTTGAAAAATGAGATAACTTCTGCAGTAAGAATTTGTTGTCAATTGACTCAAATGCCTTATAAAAATCTAAAAGCGTACGGTAGATGATCTCTCTTTTATCTAGTGCCAGCCTTATATTATCCGTGATGGATGCTAGTGCAGTAACCATACTGTGATATTTACGAAATCTCGATCGAAGTGGGTCCATTAAATTGTGCTCTATTAGGTGTGTCCGAATTTGGTCGCTAACAATGTATTCAAGCGCCTTTGAGAGGGTGCTTTTAGACCTATGCGGGTCTAGATGTACGAGATATCTAGTGGATAGTTAGTGCATCGTTAGTGCATTGTTAGTGCTCGTTAGTGCACATACCACTAACATTTGTGCTCCATCCTTAAGCGAGAGTTAGGGAAAAAGTACGGGTGGTACAAACTTGACGTCAAGTTGTTCTCACCCACAAATAAATTTTAGACTCATGCGGACCTAAATCTACGAGAAAGGTAGTCCATGCTTAGTGCACGTTAGTGATACTGACAAAACGTTAGTGCTCTAATGGGAACAGAGAAAGGGATAAAATGTGGGGATGGCCAAATTGCCGTCAAGTTGACCCCTCATTACCTTCAGTAGAGCTTTTGCTGGTTAAACCATATTATGTTCATTGGTACATCCTTGGTGCTCCTTAATGCTAGCTACCCAATGTTAGTGCACATCACACTAACATTGGTGCCCCAATTTAAGCGAGAATTAGGAAAAATTGTGAGTAAGACCAATTTGACGTCGATTTGGCCTCAACCGGAAAGAAATTTGTCCCGTGCTTACCTAAATATACGAGATCGCTACTTTACGATAGTGAACATGACAATAACATAAGTGCTCCATTCTTAAGCGAGTTTCATAAAAAAAACTCTGGATGGGACCTACTTGAGGTCAAGATGACCTCACCCCCCAAAATATTTAAGAATCTATCTGGACCCCAAAATATGAAATTGTTAGAACAAATTAGTGTTCCATTATTAAGTAAGATATAGGAAATAAATTTTGGCTGAGGCCAAGAGAAATATTGGAGATCCATGAGGATCACAATATGTGACTCTAAAGTTTGTGTTTCATTTTAAAGCGAGATATAGAGATAATCTGTGGATGGGAGCAGCTTTGCATAAAGAAATTTTAGATCTATACGGACCCAAACTCATGTTATGTTTAGACAATTTTGTTAGTTCACGTGGTACTAACGTTAGTGCTCTAATGTTAAGCAACATATAAAAAATAAATTGTGTTTTGAGCAGCTTGAGGTAAAGATAGTCCAGTTTACAAAGGTATTTGAAACGTATCCGGACCCAAACACATTGGTTAGTAAGTGCATGTCAGCATTTATAATCAATTCTTGTGTGAAATACAGTGAATAAATATGTGTGGAGCATTACCGATTCTTCAGCGATAAAATAAAGATAAAATTGTCAATGAGGTCTCACTAATAAAAATATTTTGTCGCCTTTACACCCAATAATATTGGATTGTCAGTTCATCATTAGTGCACGTTGATGCTTATGACACAACTGTTTGTCCGTGACACTTGGAGCACTAACGACGAAATTAGTGTCAATGATTAGTGCAGCGTTAGTGCTTCCTAGTGCCAAAATACCAACATTCCTTCTTTATTGATACAGGTGCTAGAAGCAAGAAAGTTTGGATGCCAACTTTACGCTTGATTCACACTTCAAGAACTAACGATAAAATTAGTACTAATGCTTAGTGTATCGTTAGTGCTACTGACTTTCAGTTCACTACTTCTTAACGTTAGTGCTTAATTAGAGTAGTTGCAGTGTCAAAATTATGTTGGAGGCAGGTTCACGTTTAAGTTCATTCACGATAGTGTTAACAATGAAAAAATCTTTTTCGTTAGTGCTTCTTTAGGGTAGATAATAGAAGCTAAAAACCGTTGGAGAATCAAGGTCAAAGTAGCCCCGTCACTTCAAGCACAGTAGCTCTGTACTTGGTAATTCATGGCCACTGTCTTTAGTTGGCAAGATGGAGTATGGAAAGCGTGCTTGACACTTTAGTACTAAAGTTAGCTAACATAGGTTCAAACCCTGTTCAAGCCAACGTTTTTTACCAAGCGATTGTGTAGAATCTAATAATAAATTCTCATGCAAAACGGAGAATACTTCAGACTGTCGAACAAAACACCGAAGTCACTATAGAGAGGAAGACGATTTACGAATATTGGTTGAAAAAGTCAAAATCAAGTCTCTGGGAGTTACCAGGACAGTTAAGAACATTGATCAGAAGTATCCACTTTTCATGTTATTATTTTTAGAAAGAAACACTATAAAATTAAGCAGCAAGCCTGTGAAGTATCGCTTTCGCGCTGGACTACCATTGGAAACCTCGGTTTTTATTCTCCACTAGGTATTGTCTTTCTGCCCATAAAATTATGGTTGCAAATAGATCTTCATCTCCGGTTGGAGAACTTATGAGGCATCACTGGTGAGAATCTGAATAAACGGTGTGTCTGCTCTTTAGCATAATGCTAAATGTAATTTTCATGTTTTTCATTGGTCTTTCTCTCTTCCTTGCTTTCTTGATGCATTGTTATAATGTCTTCGCTGCTTCTTTCTCTTCTTCTTTTTTCTCTCTTATTTTTTATATTTTCTCTTACTTTACACACACTCTCTCTCTCTCTTTGTTCGTGTTCCAGAACCAATTCCGGGCAACTTTCGGTGAACCGGTGAAACCGCCTGACCCAAACAAAAGTGACCACGTAACCCGATTGACCCGGTCCGGAAAAGCTATTTTACTGCGAATTTTGGTGTCGTATTTTTTGTGTTCTTGGAGCAATATCTCCCCTCCTGGTCACTCCTAAAAGAAACACTGTTCAAACGCAATGAAATATTTAAAATCTCTCCTTCATCCTCCAGGTTATAAGATCTAAATCGAATCACCGTGTCAGAATATGTTCCAATCTCAAACCCGATGACACAATCCAAAACTTTACCTACATCCTCCGATATCCGGTGACCCGTTTCAGCTCTACCGTGTTCATTCCATCTGTGTGAATTGTTATAAACACTATTTCATTAGTGTTGTAATTATTAGATCGTTATATTCGCAATAGGTGGAATCTAGAGTTGCATGTTTCGAACAGATAAAATTTAAAATTTGAGTAGAAAATGACCCCCTTTTCTCGCTATTTGAAGATATTTTTAAATTAGTTTGGCATAAAATTCGTTTCTATCCTATAATTTATCAACATACTATTAAATGTTTTTTTTTTTTACATTTCAAATGGGGAACATGTAAGGTCTGCCATGCCAATAAGGAAAAAGCTAATTTTGCTTTTGAATGTTTGTAACTTTACATTAAAATATAGTTTGGATATTTAATTTTGGCACTTTCTGATATAAATTAAGCAGAAAAAATATTGTTAATTCAATTTCTTTTCATGTTCAATTTGTATTAGTAGTCTGTAATGGAACGTATGGCCTACATTATTTACTAGGTTTGTTATATTCAGTGATTTCACCAGACCCCGACCCCTGGTCAGTCCCAGATACTTCAGATTATCCCCAATTTTAACTATTTTGCAGTGAAAAGTCGATAAAAGCGCTACTTACACCCTATAAAAGTTTGATTTTACACCCACAATCTGAAAATCCTGTTGGAATCCCCGATTACAATGTATTCCAAACCAGTACGTTCAATGAACTCCACCGAATGTGCAACCGAAACATACGGAAATGAACTTTTGAGATTATCCTAAATGTGTCTCAGAACTCTGCAGGTTCACTGGAAATCAAGAGTATTAAGTCTGACCAACAAGTTTTGTCTCCATTTTGAAAGTGACTTAATGAATTGATTGAGCACGTTTTATTTATTCGATTAGCACTGAAAAAATATGAAATCTAAATGTCACTTCCATCTTGCTGTTGGATTTGTGGGAACTGAACTTAATAATGTTAGGTTCTTTTTACTACGTTCAAATTATATCTTTTAATCGAACTCCTCCTCCTTCTTGATCTTCTTCTTTTCTCTCTCTCTCTCTCTCTCTCTCATTTCTCTGCATCTGTCTAACAGACATCAATCAGTTTCTATTTTTCATTGTATGTGTTTAAATATTTCCCACTTTCAACTTATATATATTGATTCGTCTCACTCTTATTCTTTCATTTTATCGAAATTAATACACGTACATTTTGAAAAAAAAAAAAATGTGCTCTTGATGTTTGCTGATTTTAGTATGGGCGAGACGAAGGAAGGAGAAAGTGTTCGTCTGCTTACCAGACACAATTGTGGATAATAAGGTGCCATTTTGGCAGCCTAGCTGCACGGCGTTCGCTCCACAATTTTACTGATACGAAGTGTACAATTTGGAATTCCGAAGAAACTTGTTCAGCTTGTGAGGATGTCTCAGCGACCCCATGATCAGAGTACGGGCAAGAAATATGTTAGATAGTTTTGAGACTCGCAGGGAATAACGGGAATAGTTACATCTAATAAGAATGAGAACAAAGAGAAAGTAAACAAATTTAATTATTTAGGAGCATATGTAACAAACAAAAACGAGGTAACGGAAGAAATGAAAAGTAACTTAATATTGGGCAACACACATTTCTATTTAGTCCAGAATCTCCTAACCTTCCTATTAATATCATGGAAGTTGAAATTGAAAATATACAGAACGGTTATTCTGCCGGTGATATTTAACGGTTACGAAAGTTGGAGTACGACGCTAGCGGATGAACATAATTTGCGAGTGTTTGAAAAAAAAAATGAGAAAGTTATACGAACGAAACGGGACAAGATTACGGGAGAATGGAGGAGATAGCATAATGAATAACTTCACGGACTTTACGACTCACCCGATGTTGTACGAATAATGAAATCACGACGACTAAGGTGGGATGGCTATGTAGCTCGGATGGGAGAAAAACGAAGATTATATTTCATCTTAGTTGTTGGAAACGGAGGGAAAGGTACCGTTATGATGACCGAGACAACGTTGGAAGGGCAATATTAGAAGTAACCTTCGAGAAGTAGGCGTTTGTGATAAAAACTGGCTTGATTTTGCCCAGCATAGATTATGATAGCAAACGGTTGTTACTACGGCGATGAACTTGCTAGTTCCGTAACCCATAGAGTACGTAATTAAGGAGCTCACAGTTGTTTTGTATTAACTTAAGCTTTTCTTAAGGTTTCTCCCAATTTATTTTCTATATATTTTAATGCTAGTCTTCATAATGCCGCTCTTTTCTCTCTATGACAATAGTATTACAAACAGTATTATTTCTTGCATGTATGGCTCTTATATTCCAATAATGTCGATTCCGAGTTCTGCTTACGTTCCTAGTTCCATGCATGGTATATTAGATACGTCTGCATTTAGTTGCGTTATTGAGATTTCGCTTTGTTCCTTTATATTGTTTTGAGGTTACAGATATTTTACGTATATGTAAGATGCAGCAAATTTTCCTAAGGAATCGGAAATTGTTGTTATATTCACCATGGAAAATTGTGTGTATGCATTATTGAACTGGAAGCTTTCTTTACTTCGTGCAAATACAGTACGTAGTCGATCAAGTACATATCAGTCGGAGTACCCCTGAATTAATAATATTTTCGTTCGCTTACGCCTGAAGCGCCAGGCAGCCAACCTCACGGCGAAGTGTGGCTGGTTGCCAATATCACAGTCAAATAGGAGTTTCCAGAGCGAACATCTCCGCATGATTGTTGTGTTTCCTAGCCAAATAATGCGCAATAAACACGGAGTGAAAGAAATAGACAAACTCCAATGTTTAGCTACTGGGAGGTAAAAAGATGGGAAGAAATGAGTTGAAATATGAAGTATTAATATGTGTCGAAAGTAATGAAAGATATATTCAAAAGAGTTAAAGGTATCGGGTTGAAATTTTCAGAACGTTATACTGACTAAACGCCATACTCATATTTGTAAACTCAGGTCCAAGCAAAGTATTTATATAGTGCTATATGCTAATTATCACATATTTAAAACGCTCATACAGTAGCAAAATGACTTTTGAAACTACACTGTACAATATTGCAAATTTGTGGACAAATATAAGTTAAAATATCACATAATCCAGAAATTTTCTGGGTCGAGACCAAGCAAAATTTTAGTTCATGGAAACAGGTGAATAAACTAGAAGGATAGATTCATGTTAGGGGTAACATAAACATCAGAGTGAAGCATAAATCATGTAAAAATTGTTGTAATAATATGATAAAAAAATCCCCTTTCCTCAGTCACATCAGGCAAATGCTAGAATGGTTCCTACTAACTAGGCCCTGATCGACAACCGTCCAACATCCTCTCCACCGTCTCATCCCTGCCTGAATCTGAGGTGCCTCAAGGCCATTAATAAATTTTTAATAAATTTTAAATTCACAATTCAAATTATAAGAATCCTAACAGTAATAAGAGATTATGGGAAGAAATGAATTTAAATCAATGTAAAGATGTCTCACACTATTCAAAATAGTGCATTGATATCTACGTACGATTTTAATACACATTATTGGATTGTGTGCAGTACAGTAAAATTGACAAAACTGCATTTAGTTCGATTATAAGATCTTAGAATTTATTGTATAGGTGTCCTTATTTAGAGCATTTTTTTGAGTGATAACCGAAGATACCAGTGTAACCAAAATAAGTGATTTCGGTTAGACTACGCGTATAGTAAAAAATGAAAGTGTAGAATGCAAGACTAGATGTGCTAGGATGAATTAGAATAATCACTTGACATGAAAGCAATACAAAGCATAGGTAAAGTACATAATGAAAAGTTACAGAGCAAATAAGTATGATAGTTACATCTAGACTATTATAAAGCAATAGACCGAAACTTGACCTGTCATTAACAACTACGAATGTTTCTGTAAGCAAGATTAGGCTGGTTGCATCAAGGTTAAATTGGTAGCACGGTTGTCTCATGACTACGTATTGTATAGTGACAACAGTAAGTACAGAGCCAGTAGATAATGCCGAAAAGAAAACTGTTTATTTTACAAAAAAAAAAGTGTCGGAGCACAGACTGAAGACGTGTCTAGAGAAAAGATGATAGATAAGAAGACATTTGTTTTGCATTGATAAAATGAAAGGAAACAAGAAGACAATTGACGATAATAATGTAAATGACACTGTTCAAGAAGAGGGAGGAAATTGTAGCGCCCGACTACAGTACGAGTGGTTCAGGGTTCGATTTCCGGTGGGGGCTCAAGATTTTGGTGTTAACCCAGCTTCGCGAGGGCAATGTGAATAAAAGAAATAGCGAACTTTGGTCACGTAAATTATTAATCTTAATCTGATTTTTAAATTGAGGATTATGATCTACCCAAGTTAAGATTTTGTTTAAGTCCCAATAAACCAGTAAAATGGTCAAGGATATTCGTTGTATTTTCCAGTTAGATCGATTTTTTCCTACTTTGTATGTTAAATTATTGTTGTGTATTCTTCTATTTTAATTAAGCTTATATGTTCCGTATGACCCTCATTGATTAAGATAAGATGACATGAGAAGAAATGTAATTTTTTTTTTCTGAGAACAGTAAGACTTTTCTGAGAAATGTTGAGTATGTTAAAAGTAATGTTCTGGAGGAGGAAACTTTTTGACCTTGTATGCCTGGAAGTCCTGCTTGCGATATGCTAGGGAGGCTTACGATCGTGCTAGAGGGGGCTCAGTCTCCTCTGGTTAAGGGCTTGTTTGAAAGCGAGAAAAATATAGTAGATTTCAGTAGTGAAGACAGATGTCTGTGGAGGATTTTTCTTGCATACTCTGATTAGGTTGCGATATGATTTGTCATCAGTTCAGTTCAGGTATCACTGAAAGTTCAAGTAGATGTTTAGCAGCTATCTTCTTTGTGATATTGTCCCAACGACGAGATACCCAGGTGTAAGAGATAACTAAGATATTTTGTCTTAAACACTTTACTTCAATACATTTATTTATAGATTAATTATCACTATTAATGACAATTTTTTTAAACTTATTTGCCGAGCTTTCAAGTGCAACGTATCCTCATCATCAGAGAGCAGAGATTCGAAAGAGAAACAAAATGAAGAAAGAAAAGGATGAGAAAGATATGAAAGGGAGAACAGGATTTGAGGAGAGAAACAGCAGAGGGACAAACAGGGGTGGAAATGCAGGGGGAAGAAGAAAGAATTAGAGATTAGGGATAAAGAGAGATACATTTGGTATTTTGAAGGGAGTCCTTATTGATTTCCCTGAAGAAGCTGAAAATGAGATAAGTGAAAGTAGCGGAGGGCTGGAAGAGTAATGATTGAAACAAAATTGGTTTTGGAGTCTGAGTTTTGTCTAAAACATTTAATAAGACGGATCTGGTTTCAATGAATTTTGGACATCCTGTTGAATTTCAATACAATGTTCCAAATCCTTCACTTTTAAAGAATTGAATACAAGGGGTGACACAATATACTGTGAGTTATTGGCAGGAACAAAACTATCAGTCTAACTCCGAGCTAAATTTAAATATAGTTAAATTTGAAGGATGAACTTATGTGTGCTTCGGTTCAATATAATTGACAGTAAAGTTTCAACGAAATCACTGACATCCAATGATAAAAACGCTTTCACTTAGCTATACAGAAGATTTCTATTCACTATTATAATTGTTACAATTGTTTATGATAATTTTATTATAGAAGGAATTAATAATTTTGTTGGATTACGATAATGTTTGGATGGAGATTGTGGTCCATTCTAAATTTTACTAGTCATCAAATTGAGATTTACTTTTGGAATATGGTTCTTGCTGATAGAATTACATCGTTCGAAATTAAAAGGTACTAACTATACATACAGAAAGCATTCCTGAATAATTCATGTTGTAAATATAAAGGAAACAATTTCTTAAATTTCTGAAATAAGTACTGAATAGCTAAGAGACAGAGAAGTGTTGTTAGCCAAAGTGACAAGTATTTCCCCAACACCTTATACATAAACATTTCTTTTCCAAAATTTAAACTTTGTGAAGTTGATTGTCAGACATTAGTCTTGGCATTATCCTCTCTACTTTACTTCTTCTTTCTTAATACTATCTCTTAATATTCATTCATTTTCCTCCTCCGTTTTTTCCCAAACACTTGCTACAGCTCCTTAATCGATTCTTTTCTCAACAATATCTCGACAAACTTCCTTTGGTTTTCTCGTTATCCTCGTATTTCTCTTCTCTTGTCAAGGCCAAGATTTAGAGGAGCTGAGTGGCGTATGTACATACCCGGGTCTTCACTGGGAGGAAATTTGAAATTGATTTAAGGCATGTAGGCAGCTTTGGCTCAGATAGAATGGACGATGGTGGATGAATTGGTGGAATGTAGAAAGTGGAAAGAAACGCGAGAACACACGGTATTCGTCGACCACAAAGCCCACATGTCACGAGCCGAGATCGAAGTAAGCCTAATACTAATTTTGGCCAAAATAGACAAAGTGAATATAAGGTTTTCCTATATGATTAACGACTAAGAGTTTCATTTTTACGTGTTCAGATGCAAAGTAACGTTCTTCGTTCTTTTACTGTAAACATTGTTTTCTCTATACAGAAAGTCAACACCGATTGTACACCCTAATGATGGTACCATTAAAGCAGAGACAACTTCACACAACGTACACAGCTCAAGAATTCCTAGTCATGATAGATACCTGGTTCTGTTCTGAATTTGCTTTCCATGGATTTGAGAAAACTAATTTGGATAATTCATCGCAAGAATACACGATTTTAAAACTTTTATTCATTCGTGAGTTCTGATTTGTAAATCATTACAACCTCGTTTTCAGTGTAGATTTCAGGCGGCATTTCTCAAACTATAGAGTGTCCCAAAAGCGTTGATACCGCTACAGAATTTTAAAATTCTAAAACCACGTCATGTTGATCATTACGGTCTTTTGCTTGCGCTGTAGGCGTGAAAGGGTGTTGTTCTAACACACTATAATTCTAAATTTATTCTCCTAATGTAATGTTCAGGACGTGAAAGCATTAATCCATTTTGCCCACAACCACCAGCATAGCAAATGAAACAGTTTGGACGGCGTCCATGTGTAAAGGTTTCAAGATCAACGCAGTGGTTTGCTATACTTAATCTTTGATGCACCCTATAAAAAAATGCAACGACGATTCGTCGTCCACAGCTGATACATCCCTCAGAAATATATTCATACAGAATACCCCGAACATCTTGCATTCCATGTGGAAGCGCCTCATTATATTGGATAATCATGGTGGCTGTAACACATCCACCTGGAGGAGTACGTACTGTTCAAGTATATCACAGCAAACTGCACCGGTGGTGTCATCATGTACAAAAGAAGATTGAGCAATATTCCAATCGCGCATGAGGTCACATCACATATTCACTTCTGCGCTATTATTCGTGTGTTTACAAGTTACGTACTGATTTTTTTGAATCCTGATTCTGACCTTAGTGTGTCGGTTCACACATTCAAACAAGTGGGTACATGCATCATAACAAAAGAAACTATTTAAATATCTATTGCCAGCGTCAATTCCCTTCAACAAAGAACAAGTGAAATTGTACGGCAAAGGCATTCCTCCAATGCGTGAGTGATTTTCAGTTTATACGCATGAACATGGAGTCGCTTGTGAATGATTCTATGGAACTTGCTCGTGGCACTATCTATTGCTGTTTGACACATGTACTGACTTTTTCTGGCTGCGTTGAAATGCAGTTTCCACATTGCCAATAGTCTGTTAGGGCCAGTCGTGAACAGCATGTAAAGTTCTGTACCCACCGCTTTCAGAGGGGGGATCTTGTCCTTATTTTCATCGACATTGTTTCACATCGCTACGTATGCCATAGCGCAGCATAATTTTCAGTTGTTTTTAACGTGAAAACTTGAAAAGTTGCAGCAGTCACGGTTTTGGGTGAACATCGTTATATTTGTTCTTAACCGCTGACGCTTAAATCGTATACTTTCATCTGGAGTGTTTGAAATCTTCAACGCTTATGTTATTTTCACTGATTCTGCGTTTCTACTTAGAAAATGACTCTTAATTGTTCATTCGCAAAAATAATTTATACAAATATACGACTTGTTTTGTACGTAAACCACACTGCGTGTATAAGTATGCTCTCATGAGTGATCTGACTGCAGAAACGTTTGGCAACATGTTGTTTTCTGCGCTGACTAGATATAATAGCGCCAAATCTCAAGCATATAGTAACATCAAGTTTTACCTTGACAAGCGTTTAGTCATTTATATTAAAGAGTGAAAAGTATGTGACTGGACCGGTGATAGAACCCGGGACCTTTGGGTTACCGTCCCAATGCGCTACCAACTTAATATCAATTGTATCTGTACTTACAGAGGCTTGATGTACAGAAAAAATCGGAAGTTGCCTCCATTCCAACTTTGGAGTTTAACTATTTGTTTTTGAAATACGCTAATTTCTAGGCTTTGAATTAAAGTTTAGATCGCTGATCACAGTTCAGCTGATGAAAGAATGGTTAATTTCCATTGCAAGATTTGACACACGTGCTTTATGTGAATAACTTTCATTTGAGGTTCATTTTGCCTTCTTTGACTCTACTTGTATCTAAGGACCTTCGCTTGTGATAAAAAAAACACTCCGAAATAGTTTTGCTCCATTGAAGTGAGAGTTACGATTGAGGTAGTGTATAAACTATTTACTGATTAATAATACAACGTATTTCTCATATTTTGTGCTATTTTTTCCACATCTTGCGAAATATTTCTGGTAGATCAGAAATTATTTTTTTATATTTTAGATTAAATTCCAATGGCAGATTCATTTTTGACCTAAGTATATACCTTTTGTTAATTTCGTGGTCTTAAAAATGTTTTCGTTGATATATTATAAATAGCAAACAGTACGTGGAAGTAGTCTGTAGTATAAAAAAATGTATCGAGAACATATGAATTGTTGTTCATTGAAATGTATTTGCTTATACATTACAAAGATAATTTACAGTTTAACTGCCTATATGTTGTATGCTTATAGTTGTCTATATAACAATTTATGGAACATAATTTGGTTACAAAAAATGAAACATTTGCAATTAATAAACATTTTGTTTTTGTCAGGGCTTTGAATTAATGGCTCTGAGCTTTTAAGTACGAGACAAAGATGTTGTGGCCTGGGTCCTTAGGGAAACCTCTTCCTCGGCGACTACTCTTCTTCAAACAATGATAGGGAACGTAGGAGCCATGGCTTTAGTTCAATCATCATTCTGGTTTTCGCCTCGTGAAAGTGATGATAGCCCTGGAAAACGTAGTCAGAGTAGCCCGCAGTAGGACTAAACCTGCTTACCTTCCCATTATTGTTCCAAAGCTGTGGTGGTCATCATTGGACCAAGAGGGTTGGCTAGATCACGTTGATCTCTCTTTTTTCTAATTCATTTAATATATCGGAACAATGCAGTACCAGTAGCTAGTTTTTGGTGGACATTCACATGTTAATTTGTCATTTAAACCTGATTATTATTATTTTCAACAGTTGTTTGACTTACACGAGGTGATCTCGAATGAGCAATCCAAACTTGACAGGTGAATTCCGCAAAACATTATCAGTAACAAAACATTTACTTGAGTGTGGGTGGAATAAAGGACAGTCACGTTAAACCCTATCCAACTTATTACATTGTAAAATTATACAAATATTTGTAGTAAAATAGAAATGATAAATTAAACTTAAAAGGAAGTTAGTTATATTAAGGTGATAAATAAACTAAAAGTTGGTTTTATTTGGGTTCGCGTTGTTATAAATCTGACACAAAGTTATATTTTTTTCAAGCGACAATATGTTGGTTTCTTGTATATTTACTATCAATATCTATTGCGTTTCTTGTCTGATTTGTGCACAAAGTTTAGTATAATTTATCGCTGTAAGGAATATACTGTCACGAAGGACATCTTTGGATACCAAGGAAATTTCGGCAACATTTCCACACTAAGGTGTTTTATATTTTCTGGTTGTTTCTTGAATGATAGAAGCCTGATTTTGTTTGCCAATGTAAGTTGTGAAGTTCAATGAATATTGGCACTTGTTATTTATGCATACGGTTACAAATAAAAAAAAATAAAGACGATATTTTCTGAAGTGCAATTTTGAGTTAAAACTGGATTTCAATGTCAGAATCACCGTGTGATTTATAAATAATTTTCTTTGGTTGAACAATCGAATGCTGGAACTTAAAAAAATATATTTGGTCTATTTATCAACATTTCACTAGAATTCCTTTCATGGTTCACATATTTGTTTCAATGGTTCACATATCGATATATTTATGTGCTAAATAAGTGTGTTTTTAATTAACGTGCTAAATTAGATTATTTTTAGTGTTATACATACCTGTAGATATTATATTACTTAATTCTGAATACAGAATCATCTTGAATACAGAATACACCAATTAGGGACATAAGAAGGTTATGTGTTTACACAGCCGTTGTAAAAAGGTTAATACATCATTTAGACAGAATATATCTACATATTCAGTAAATTCAAATCATTTTCAAAGAGCTTGGCGCGAAGTAGCAGAACGGTTATACGAAAGAATCAACAACCATATAATTCAGTTGTTAGCTAAAAATATTTGAAAACTACACTTAAAAGAACATGTGCATTATGATTTTTTTTTATTTTCTGTAGTTTTCAACTTTCAAAAATAAAGTATAAAAGTTCAGTAAAGTATGCAATAATCATTGTTGTCTTTTCTTGAAACAATAAAAATTAGCTCGTTTCCACACAACAATTATACATTGAATAATGCGCCATGTATAATGATGAACACAAACATTATTTTCGTAGTAAGTACTATTTTATACTTTATGTTTTTAAGTAATTATGTTTTAAAATGTGGACATATATTTCCAGTGGACAATTAAATAATAGTTGTTTAGATTACTTCAGAAACACCACGTGTTCACAAGACTTTTGGTAAAGCACAAAAGAAAGTAGCTTAATGCTTGGAACTGTGATGTGGTATATCTTCAATTATCTATTCAATTATTTTGTTCATCTATTTCATGGTTTTCTGTTGCGAGCAGGTCGTTTATAACGTCCTAAACAACCTGATGATCTTGTAAAGGTGGAACCTAAACTGAGCTCAGAACCACTTCACCTAATAAACGCGCAACGTGAACCCGAGGCTACAGGAATGCACAAACGAGTGTGGTAGCCAATAACACTAACCAGAGGTTTAGTTTTCTGTAACGTTTGTTAGCGAATATAATGCTTTACAGTCTATGTTAAAGTACACAATGTTGCATCGCGATGTACGAAAAAAAAACATTTCGAAGGCATGGTTTTACGAACCTTTCTCTTTCACTCATTGTATGAATGAGATATTTAATTCAAAATGTATAACAATAGGAATTATGTTTGATTTTCTCGGGATGGCAAAAGCTAGAAATTAAGTTTTAGTTTGTCTTTGAGATAAGTATTGTTGTTTTTGGTTGCCTCTGCAACATTTGGGAAGAGAACTATGCATGGCATGAATTCAAACTTTTGAATCAAAAAAATATTTCTGAGCTTATTTTCCTATTTTTAATTAACAGGTTAGGATCTGTAAAAAATATTGATTTCTTGTATAATTTTGCTACGGTAATTAAGTGCTTATCACGTTTAGCTAAATTTAGAGTATTGAGTTTACAGAATATGACCCGATGGTTTTGGACTCAGTCCAAGTGATCCAGTCGGTAATATCACAGACTTCGGATCTGCAATTTGGAAATATGTGGATTTGAGTCTGCTTCCGTTCCGAGCATAACAAGTTTTTCTTCAGTTTCACTAGGCGAATACCGGTACCGTATCACAACTAAGTATCTGGCAGCCCTCTTTCACATCGCTATTCCCATAAGAGTGATCGTCGAGGGACGTTATAATCAGAGATGACAGAAAAAGTTTCTGGTCCAGCCCAGAAAAGAACATAATAAGACTGTTTTGGCTTCAATTACTACATTTTTTCTGGTTTAAATAAAAGCAAAGCGTACATTATTTTGTGTAAAACTTTACACAGACTTTTACCTAGGTTCCTTCACCCTTCTTGCATGTGTACTGTGCAGTTTACCAAGTAAACGAACAGTTTTTACAGAATACACAGTAATGCATATTCTGGTTTTTGTCCTCTTCCAGACAATTCTTCTTGTCTTTCTCTATCTTCTTGTCCGCCTTCTTTCTTCTCTTATACATATTCCGATCTGCGGTAAATATCTCCAAAAGATATAAATCGTAGCATCCACAGAGTTGCATGCGTGGATGCAGAGATCGCTAGTAGAAGTTGGAGAGCAGTCACTCCTCAGGGCAGGACTTTCCGGAGGCTCTGAATGTCAACATTTCTCTTTCTCTCTTTCTCTCTTTCT
>JAGDQP010002271.1:32675-64122 GCA_022664845.1 Lepisma saccharinum
TCTCTCTCTCTCTCTCTCTCTCTCTCTCTCTCTCTCTCTCTTTCTTTATTTATTTATTTATTTAGTTATTTCTTTCTTATGTAATTGTAGGGTTCGTAATTCGTTACCTTTTGCCCTTTATTAATTGATATTTAAAGTTAAAATTAAAATTAAATAATCCATACATTGTAAGCACAGCACTTGATTCTACGTTCCTATTTCCGGAACCTTACTTCTCTAGTGACACCAGTATTTCTATAATGAATGAACTCAGATGCACTAGCGTGTCAAGCCCCGTACAACTACAGCCTGTCCTGTACAGTCTAGTGGTTAACATAAGAAATTTCGGGAAAATGTTGAGAGGCACGTGGATTCTACCTCTATTTCTGGCCACCCTGATTGAGGTGTTCGAGGTTTTCTTTAACCTCACCTGGTGAATGTCGAAACATCTTTATTCAAACCTATAAGGGCTTGGGTCAAAACCTGCTAGTTCAATCCAGAAAAAAAATGAAAGAAAAAACGTATAATTCAAAAATATAAAAGGTAAGTGCATGTGGTGATTCCCACGTTTAAGATCGTCTTCTAGCAACACTTCAACAGAGTTGGAGCGAACTGTTTCTATAAAAGTCATATTAACATCAATTCCGTTCTGTGGATTAGAATCATTCCTTTTTAACTTTGGACTTAAATAAATGAAACTGCAGACGGTATCAAAAGAGCAAGGAAAAAGTAGAACAAATAATTATTTGGGAAGGATTCTAAATGAGGATTTGAAGTAAGGCAAAAAATGTGAAACAATGTCGAAGAAGAGGAATCTTTCTGTGTGAGGCAACAGCAATGCTTTGTATGGAGTTTAGTGTTATATGGGACTTTGCGAAACAGAGAGGAAAGAATATTAAAAGCTTTTAAAATGCAAGCATTGAGAGGAATGTAAAAGATAAACTTGTAACGGAAGTTGCATAATGATAATCTGCTGAATAAAGACGAACCAACTTGAGAGAAAAAAAAAAGAGGAGATAAATTTGAATGGGAGATTAAGTACTCAGAAATTGCAGACCGAAAGTTGTGATTGAATATAATAATGGAAAGTAAAGAGGAAGAGGAAACATGCAACTTCTTGACGATATTAAGGAAGATAATTGCTATACTAAGATAGAGGATCGGGATGAATGAATAAAGTTTAATGTGCCTCGAAGGACCTGCCGGTTTGGGATGATGATGATATTCTACCAAACAGTCTTCGGAACGTCTCGACTTAATAATAAGTGAAAACTTAAATCTAAAAGGTTTAACCTCAGCTGGGTTTCGAACCCAGAACCAAATGATTTTTAAAGCGCGTCATAACAAATAGAAATGTTTTGGAAACGTTGTTTAAAGAAATATATAATAAATTATATGCAATCATAAGAACGTTGATCTTCCGATAACTTTCATACCATTGTTTTTAATTTATATGTGTTTGTTTGTCTTAGTTATGTAATTGAATTCTTTCTTATATTTTAAATAAAGTATTGAAGTCTGTTTACACACATCTATTACAGATTCTATCCTGCTCTCTCAGATGACTTGGTTAAAATCATTTTACAAAACGCATGACGTTAAATCACGAGAAATGAATTTATCAAATGATAATTTTGATGCAAATGTAATTTATGCAGATATAAAAAGGGGTATATTTGAGGCAAGTTCTATACTTACAAGCAGTTTCAACATTTGAAGATATTTTGTTTTTTGTACTAAGCTAGTGATAATTCCTACTTTCCGGATCATAACTTTTAAATGTTTTCAATTAAACTTATAAAATGTGGCACTTTTGGTATGTTACAAAGTTTCTGACATTACTGTAACCGACGAAAGTGGACTGGATCGAGCACTCGTAGCACAGTTTGTAATCAATTTTTCTTAGAAACAATTGCAGCGGCAACCCACACTGACGTAGGTTTCTCGAGACTTTTTCTTTCACATAGGGGAAAGGCTGGGTTAGAACCTACAAACTACACCCTTGCCAACAACCTTGCAACATTCTTGCTCCCACGTTATGCCAACCTGAGTTTGTGTTGTGTAAATGCAATAAATGCATTGAAATTCAATTCGAAAACAGGCTGATTTGAACTATAATCATAGTATTTTTACTTTTGTTCCGAAAGCACTAAATTACATTTAGGTGTAGTATGTAAGTTGATCAGTACCGAAACGTTAGGGTCATTATTTCAATATAGGACTAACTTCATTAGTTCCTTGTAGTTCTAATGGACAGCGTTATCATATTTAAAAATCGTCTTGAATAAAGTAGAATAAACTAAAGGAAATTCATAAGTACTTTTAAATCTCTAAAGGTCGTTTTTATTACTTGAATTTTACAAAATATATTGGCGTTTTTGTTTCTTGTTTGTGGAACATTCACTAAAAATTATGGATTCATTTAGTTCAACTTATAATTAAGAGTATTAATGACTCTGGTGAACATCAATTCACAATTTATTCACATAAAAAATTAACGTTTATGCCAATAATCTCCTAGTAATAATTATTTTGTTTTGAGAACAGAAATTTTAAGGATGATTGTTCTAATAACTTAGATAAATCATCGAAGTTCAAAAACATCTCTAAACTTCGTCAACTGCTATTCGTTAACTCTGTCTCCAATCCTTTTATTACTTTTGTTATTTCTTTCTGTGATTCGACTTTATATTAAAAATCAGTTAATCTATTATTCTTTCTCCTTGTCCTTTTCTTTCAACATCATTTTCGATTACGTGCTTCCATTTACACTTCTGCGTTAATGTTCTGACAAGTTTCGTACAACGGAAAACCATTAGATTTGTGGACAATTGTATCTCTATGATAACATCTTATGTAATAAAGTTCTCAAATAATTCTTCGATTGGATTAACATTGTTATTACGTATTATATGGTTCGCTCAAACTGATACCTCTCAAAAAAGCAAACTGTTACGAATTTACATGAAACACTTGTAATTTTCCGTGAGTAAATTATTATAGATACAATCTGTGTTCCTCTATTGCAGAAGTTTTATTCAAATATTAAGTGTTTAACACTTTTTTCTCTTTGTATTTTTTAAGTTATACATTTCTTATGTAAGACATGTTTCCTATAATTGTAGTTAAGTGATTATTTGTTTCAGTTATCACCTAGTACAAAAGTGCTTACATTAAAATAAGATATGTGAGCGCTACATATTGGACAATATTTATATACCAATCTGTTGTTTCTTACCTGTAACTATTTTCTAAGTTATCCAATCTGCACTTGTTGCATTAATAATATTGTATCAGCTATTTTGAAAAATTAACTGAGATACAAATATTTGTATCTGTATTTGTATTAGTAGATATGGTTTCTTTTCTCATTAACGATATAATTCATCTTTCGAAATCCACGAATAAATTAATTCTTTGTATAATGATTTAAAATGTGATTCTTCTAAATCCCAGTCTTGCGGATAACGTAAAACAGTTACGTATAACTGAAGTGCTGCCATAATATGAGCACCTTGGCCAAAAGTACCATAATTTTAAATCTGCAATAGAAATGGATATTGACTGTGAATTTATATCTGCTCAGAGAAAGAGAAGTAAAGTATAGGTCATTACCAGACACAGATCTAGAAGTTTGTTTGGGGAGCTCCTTCCTTCAAGGTCTGTATCGGCATGAAAACTATCTATCTATCTATCTATCTATCTATCTATCTATCTATCTATCTATCGATAATTATGCCTACAGTTATACAAATGCTGCACATTATCAGAATTTCGTGGGGTCCAGACTCCCGGATGCACCCACTAAATATTTCATTATATTTGTGTCTATTATAATTCACGAAGTAATTCTGCACATCCATTAGAAAAAAATATGTAATTTGTTTTAAAGGATTTACCAACATATAAGCGCTAAGCAGTATTTACTTTACTTCAAAAAACAGCCTAATTAGAAACCTCGGAACTTCCTCAAAGCTGCTGTATAATCTAGAATTGAAAAATCTCTATCCCCCTCCGCCTTTTCCCCTTCTCTATATCTCTCTTTGCATCACCCTAAACTCTAAAATATCTCTATTCATATGACCTGTTTACCAATTTATTTAGTAGGAAAACAAAGTTTTAACATTTTAAGTAATTACTTTCTGAATTTCTTGCCTATCAAATTTTCTCTTCATTCCAATGCTTTGGAACTTCCTGTTTGGTTTCCACCTGGTAGTGAGTAATCTTGTATATAAAAATTAGAGCCAGTCATTAACATAAATTTCATACAGGAAGCCAAGGCATTAGGGAAGAAATGATTCCTGACAATATGGTTGGAAAGGCGAGGATATTCCAACCTCATAATTTTCTGCCACTGAAGAGGATGTTGTGTCTCGCTCGGGTTGAAAGAGAACTTAATGAATACAGGTGAGAGAGAATATGGAATTGTCATTTTCTACAAAGTTTCGATTTCAGGTCGATATATTCTCAGAACTTTTCTTAGTGTATGTTTGCTTCTACGAAAACTCCTGGTAATCTAGCTGTTCTGCATCTCTTAGTTATCCAACCTCACCTTTACTCAAAGTATTATATTTAACTTAGATATCACAACATTTTTTAAAAAATTTTTGTTATTTATAACTTTTTAGTAAATTTTACCCCTATCTTCAGAACATTTTGAACACCTAACACGATTTTTTTAATTTGTCCTATAAGAAAGTAGCAAGTGAGCAATATTTAGAATACGGACTTTGATTTCATATTTATGTGTTTTCTACGATTCGTCTCAGTGTCATCAAAAGAATGCCGAAGTGCTCCAAGTCCTTGATTCCTACATTCTCATCCACGTATCTGGAAGGGTACTCGTCGAGAGATATTATTATTCAGAAATGTGACGGATTTGGGATCCAACTGCTTGTTTAGCCCATATAAATTAAAATTATTAAAGTGAAATCATTGTCTATTTCTATATCTTCCAAAATTCGTTTATCACTCTCGAATACTTTTTATACTCAAAATCTTGCTTTTTATTTAATTTCACTATAGTTCAAAACCTTTAGTTAGAATCGATTGCAAAATTTCTGATTTTACACGTGACAGATGGTGACGGTTCCCGTAGTCAATATCCGTTTTGAGTGCAAAAAATAAATTCAGAAATAAAATTACAGATAATCAACTCTGAGAGGCTTTTTAATTAACATTGTTATATTTTCCGGTAAATCAAATTAACAAGGAACATATTTATATCTCTTGTTGTTTAGGAGGTTTAAAGTATTTTATTTACTCGTTTTTGTATAAAATCCAAGAGTTATTTATCCAAAAATAGACAACTGCAAATCAATTTGAATTTCAACTTTAATTGTTAACTTAAGATTAATTTTGGAATTCGTAAATCCCTAGTAGCGTGTTCACTACTTAAAGCAATCGTGTTCATCTATATATGGGGCCTTTTCATCTCAAATCGGGCAAAGGGGTGTCAGGTGACCATGAGCAATATCGTTCAAAAAAATATATGTGAAAGGCCCATGTGTGTAATGAACATTCCCAAGATATTTCAGAAAAATATCCAATGGGGGCAATGATATTCACATTCCAAGATGGCGTCGCGCCCCGAAAATGACACCAATGAAAATACAAGAAATCAGTCATAACTCAGGAACCGTTACAGATACAGCAATGATTTTTGCACCGTTGCAAAGCTAATTAAATCTACATATAGTTGTGGGAAGCACGTTGCAGTACAGCGAAAGAAATTGTGGGAATTAAGGAAAATGGCGGGGGAGAAATGCAATTTTCAAAAATCAATAACTCAAAAACCCCACCCTCAATTTTTTTAAAAAATCGCGGAAATATCCAGGAAAGGGTACACTATGAAATAAAAACGTAAAAAACGGTAGTATTTTTACTATGAGCCATTATGGAAGATGATAGAACATGGTTTGCGGTAAACATATACGCATACAAACGACAACCTAGCGAAGTGTGCACACATTTAAAAGCAAGGGAAGAGATCCAATGGAAGATAAGAATATGTACAGTACTCACCAATGTAATTAAACCCCTTTCCAAATGCTAAATGTTACCTCAACCTGCTCTAAGTATGCTGACTGAAAGGTGTGCAGCCGACCTGTGTTTGTGATAGGAACAGGGGAATGAGTCATTTTAAAAAGGACATTCTTCACACACTGTCATCATGTTGTGGCCATCGGAATCCACTTGCTGGACCATGTGGATGCATGGAATTGACAGTAACATCATCATGCTCAAAATGTACACCTGTCACCATCCCAACCCACCAATTATCATCGTAAACACATGCAATAAATTCATTCTAAGAAAAGTCACCGACAAAGAAGGACTTTACTTGGGAGCACACTGGGAAGAAGACAGCCTGACCTGTGTGATTCGCGTGTCTTGCCATAGTTACACTGCTAGAGCTTGCAACCCAAACGTGGTGAGATTGAATGCCAGCCGCCGCTGGTACTTTTGTCCATGCATTCTGTTTTCTAGCTCTGAATCCAGCAAGTTCGTCAAGTGACACAGGTAGTAAAGTAATATTAGGCACATATTTACCGACTTCACCAATAAATGTTATACAATTTTGAATTAACGTGTCCTTACCTCGCAAGTTATGTGTTGATGCAAAATGTTTCACCAATACCATCACAGGGCCCTTTGCCATGTCCTGTTGCACTGAATAACCATTTATGCTTCATTTCATTCATATTTTTTTCCAAACTCAAATAGCTTATACCTGTTTTTAAAATGCGATGCCGCTCCATCTGAAATATAAGGAACAGTCTGCCAATCGATACCTCCTTGAACTAGATGTTCCCGTACCTTGTGGATTGCAAGTAGACCATGGGCACTGTCCACGAATTCAACTGTCTATAGAACCTAATATTGCTTTACAAAGTATCACCTGCCGCCCTTGCTGAATTCAGTGCTGGAAAAGAGAATGATTAGAAGCAAGTACCATCAGCGGCTGGCACACAACATACTTAGAGCAGTTGAGGCAGCATTTAGCATTTGCAAAGGGGTTTAATTACATTGGTGAGTACTGTACATATTCTTATCTTCCATTGGATCTCTTCCCTCGTTTTTAAATGTGTGCACACTTCGCTAGGTTGTCGTTTGTATGTGTACATGTTTGCCGCAAACCATGTTCTATCATCTTCCATTATGGCTCATAGTAAAAATACTACCGTTTTTTACGTTTTTATTTCATAGTGTACCCTTTCCTGGATATTTCCGCGATTTTTTAAAAAAATTGAGGGTGGGGTTTTTGAGTTATTGATTTTTGAAAATTGCATTTCTCCCCCGCCATTTTCCTTAATTCCCACAATTTCTTTCGCTGTACTGCAACGTGCTTCCCACAACTATATGTAGATTTAATTAGCTTTGCAACGGTGCAAAAATCATTGCTGTATCTGTAACGGTTCCTGAGTTATGACTGATTTCTTGTAGTTTCATTGGTGTCATTTTCGGGGCGCGACGCCATCTTGGAATGTGAATATCATTGCCCCCATTGGATATTTTTCTGAAATATCTTGGGAATGTTCATTACACACACGGGTATTTCACATACATTTTTTTGAACGATATTGCTTATGGTCACCTGACAACTTTTTCGTGATTTTGCCCGATTTGAGATGAAAAGGACCTATGTTAATAAGTCATTGTGCAAAGCTTCATTTGAAGATAAGAATTAAGATGTAGTCTCTTCCTACTGCATGATTTCAAGAAAAAAAAATCTCCATTAGAAATTTTCACAACAGGTTTCGAAAGTAATAATGTTCATTAATTCTTCATGAATTTCATATTTGTCTCATTTTTAATAAATAATATCATTACTTTAAAGTATTGAGTCTTGCAGTCATATGGTAGGTGCAGCAAACCAGAAATGGAATTTCTTGCAGTTGCCTATCTCTTCAAGGAAGCCCTTGTAAACTAGTTCTATCCACATTCCTTCACACAGTTCTTCGTTGTTGCAAGCTTTACCTAAAAGAAGGCTATTTGTAGTCTTTCCAATATATACCGTCCGCGAAGCAAAAAGGTTTATCCAGTGAAATACAAGCCCATATAAGATATCCACTGTTATAAGATATCAATCACTTTTGCTGTATCACACCTTTTTGCAGTATACCGTACACTGATTCTATTTATCATTTTTCAGATCCATTTTCAAGTTTACGAATGCCAACCACTTGCGTGCTACAGTCAAATAATGTTACCACTAGTAATCAATCACCCGTTACACGTTCATTGAACTCTAGAAGAAGTTTCGAGTTATAATCCATGCACACAAAATCTATGAACGTGGCCTTGTCAATATGTGCAACTTCCGTTGAAGAGTTAGCAGACTCAGGCTCCATTACGTCGTCAATGTGCAATGCGAAAATCATTGGCCAAGCCTCCTTGAAGGGATTTAGAACTATTCATTCCTTCACAGAATTAAAGGGTGTTTCAGATGTTGGAAGATTTCATATATTCAGAAGCTGAAGACTCATGTTATAGGTTAAATTCTTTAATATATGGATATACACTGGCGTTTTCAAATCCATCGGCAACCCTCAGAACTTCAGATTTCGAAAGCTTTTTCTGTCCATATAGATCTCCTTCAGAAATCTGTCGAGCAAAAATCAGTGACGGGCACAGGGATTAATATTTTACCATCGTTTTTATTGCTATTAATCTGTTCCCTTCCAAGATCTAGGAGGCAACGAACCTCCACTAAACCCAACCCTGGGTCCGTCACTGCCTCTGAAAAAATTGGGAGTACAAAATTTATGTTTGGTTTCACGGTACTTGGAAATCAGCCTCAGTGTGTGCTATATAATTATTTTTTTCTGCTGAAAGTATAAAGCCTGTCACGGAGTTACTGGTCTCCCACCAGGCGCCTCCCCTGGTAGCGGATAGGGGAATGGCGACCAGATATGGTGCGTACCGGAAATATTCCGGGGTGGACCAAAACCAGTACTGCTGCCTTGCAGTTAGTAGAGGGATCTACAAAGTCTAGGGGAAGATAACCCCGAACAAAAATATCATGGTGAGGGTAAGCAGCATTGCCATTACCACTCCGAGGCTGAAGATGAATGACATTGGTAAGGTTCAGAGATGGGCAACGGACGACATCTTGAATGTCTACCTTTACTACGAGGTCGTAGAGCTGACAACTCTACAAAGGTAAAACATGTCAAGAAAAAGTAACAGATGATTCATTGATTCTTCTGGGGTAAAATATTCCAAAGGTAAACTAGTTCCTCATTCGGATCTCCGGGCTGGGACTGCTTCAGGGGCTCCAAGAACAGGATTAAGAAAGTCCTTAGAATAGGAACGTAGAACGTATGAACATTATACTAAACGGGTGCTCTTCAGGTGGCGGTACCCGAGACCGAGAAGTACGAGCTAGACATATTAGCGATACAAGAAGTTTGGTGGGAGGGTCAAGATAGCATCCCACAGGGCAAGTACACTTTCTACTACGGGCGACCACAGTCTCACGATTTCGGAACAGGATTCCTCATTAAGAGCAGTATGCTTCAGGCGGTTCAGTATATAGTTCGTAACCGAAAGACTGTCGTACGTTACGATACGTACTCGATGGAGAAACACGGTTTTATTAAACGTCTATGCTCCGACCGAGGTGGCTACTGATAACGACAAAGATATATTCTACGATGAGCTAGAAAGGTTGTTTGACCGATTACCGAAGTATAATTCGAAAATTGTGTTGGGTGATTTCAATGCAAAGGTAGGGAGGGAAGAAAAATATAGACCTACTATAGGCAAATACAGTCTCCACGAAAAGACCAACAACAATGGAGAAAGACTGATAACTTTCGCGATTTCGAAAATCTTACTGGTAAAGAGCACGTACTTTGAACACAAAAACATACACAAATACACATGGGTATCTCCGGACGGCAAAACTCTCAACCAGATCGATCACGTATTAGTAGACACACCAACATAATGGATGTTAGGTCGTACAGAGGAGCGGAAGGTGACACCGACCATCAATTAGTGATCACAAAAGTAAGGGAAAAGTTATGCATCGCGAACAGAGAAAGCAAGGGCTCAAAACAACTGAAATTCGAAGTGAAACGATTAAATAATCCGAGCATTAAAGCAGATTACAAACTCGAATTCTCAAATAGGTTCAAAATCTTAGCCGACTCAAATAATAAAAATGATGATATTAATAGAAAAATTGATGTAAGATGTTGGCGGCAATTCGTGAAACAATTAAGAGCACAACGAAGGAACGTGTAGGTGAGAAGAAACAACATATAACAAATTTTCGTTTGAAGAAGGATGCCATAATCTTCATGAGGAAAGACAACAAGCAAGGCAACGATGGCTAAGTAATAAAAGCGAAGCAAATACCAACCACTACAGTAACGCGAAACGAAACGCCACACTAGGGTTCAGAAACAAAAAGCGAGAATATCTGACGCAGAAGATTCAGGAGATTGAGGAAAACGGGAAGACAAATAATATATGATATCTATACAAAGGGATAAACTCGTTAAGGTAATGTTAACAGCTGAGGTTAGGAATGATTAGAAATGAACGTGGAGATATTCAGGCGGATCCGACTAAAATTGTCGATGTGTGGAAAAGTTATTTCGACATACTTCTTAATGTACACAACGGGGAACAATCAGACTAATTTGAAATCTACACCGCAGAACCAAGGATTCCCGAACCTAGCGAGATCGAGATCGAAATGTCGGTAAAGAACTTGAAAAAATTCAGATCACCATGAATAGACAATATTCCAGACGAATTAATTAAAACAGGAGGAACGGCACTAATGAAGTAACTACATACATTGATAAGTGCTATATGGAGAAAGGAAGAGCTCCCAAAGGAATGGAAAACCTCAATAATAGTTCCGATTTACAGAAAAGGCGATAAATCGCACTGTAATAATTACCGCAGAATTTCGTTACTTCTAACCTGTTACAAGGTATTAAGTAATATTCTGTTAACGCATCTAGTTGTATACGTAGATGAAATAATTGGAGATCACCATTGTGGATTTAGTTGAAATAGATCCACGTTGGAGCAGATTTTTGCCTTGAGACAAATTTTGAAGAAAAAATGGGAATACAATGGGACGGTTTACCAGATATTAGTTGATTTTAAGAAAGCATATGATTCTATAAAAAGAACAACTTATACAGTATTCTAATACGATTTGGAATTCCGAAAAAAAAACTGTTCAACTAGTGAAGATGTGCCTCAGTGATCCCACAAGCAGAGTACGGATAGGTAATAATATGTCAGATAGTTTCAAGATTCGTAACGGATTGAAAGAACGCCATGCCTTGTCACTACTACTGTATAACTTTGCGTTAGAATATGCGATTTTGGAAATTAAAAGGGGACAAGAAGGGACTGTCATTGAATGCTTTGAATCAACTGTTTGTATACGCGGATGATGTAGATTTAATAGGAGACGATATAGATACACTACAAACCAACACCGGTGTCTTAGTAGAAGCGTCCGATGAGATAGGTCTGCAGGTAAACATGGATAAAAGAAAATTCTTGATAACAAGCAGAAACACAGGGAATGGAGGAAATAAGAACATCATGATTAGGAATGAGGTCATAGGGAAAATAAACAAATGTAAATACTTGGGAGCATACGTAACAAGCAAAAATTAGGTCACGGAAGAAATAAAAATTCGTTTAGTATCGGGGAACACATGTTTCTATTCAGTCCAAAAACTTCTAACATCGCGATTAATATGAAGGAAATTGAAACTGAAAATATACAGAACTGTTATTCTGCCGGTAATACTTTACGGTTGCGAAAGTTGGAGTACGACCCTAGGAGACGAACATAAATTACGTGTATTTTAAAATAAGGTTTTGAGAAAGCCGAAACGGGACGAGATCACTGGAGAGTGGAGGAGACTGCATAATGAAGAACTCCAGACTGTACGATTCACCAGATTTAAAAATAATGAAATCGCCACGATTAAGTTGGTCAGGCCATGTAGCTCGGATGGGGGAAAACGAAGATTATATTCTATCCTGGTTGGAAGGCCGGATGGAAGGAGACCATTGGGAAGATCGAGAAGTCGTTGGGAGGACAATATTAGAAGAGAACTTCGAGAAGTAGGTGACGTCATGAAAACTGGCTTGATAATGCCCAGTATAGAATCGATTGGCGAACTTTGCTAGTGCGGCGATGAACTTGCGAGTTCCATAAGCCATAGAGGTATTTAGTTAGTTAGAAAGTGTAAAGACTTCCAAGATGTTACGGTACCTGGTACCTTCAATATAAATATCCTTCGGTGAAAGATAAACCGCTCGAGTTTTCCAATACAAAATCTCAGTACTTCCAAAGCAACCGTCACCCACATGACTAATGTAAGTTAAAAAGCACTTCAGGTACCATATCAAGTGTCTCTGAGAATTGCCAAAAAAGGCAAACCACATACTATTGCAGACTATTAGATTCTTCCTTTGCACATGACATAGTGTCAACAATGATCAACTGCAAAGAAGCTCAGAGACTATCAAAGATTCCTTTGTTAATAATACAGTGACGAGGCGTACATCTGATTTGGCTCAAAATGTTGGCGACTAGCTGAAGGAAAAAAAAAAGTGAATTTACTTCTATTCAACTAGACGAGACCACAGATGTAACAAATTGTGCTCACTTCTTGTGTTTCATCCGATTCCAATAGACTGATTCTGTGCATGAGGGTATCATACTCTGCAGACTCTTGCCTCAACATGCAACCGGTGAATCTTTATATCAGATGTTTCTTGAGGCTACAAGTCCATTTGAAATAGAATGCGAAACGTGTTTCTAATCTGCAGTGATGGTGCAAGAACCTTATTATTTTTATTATTATTATTTGGGGGCCCCTGCCTCTTTGCCTGCTTTGCACAAGTTAACCTTAACTGGTAAGCAAAAACCTTAACTGGTAAGAAGAGTGGGTTTGTGGTAATCCTATCTATCATGCGAAATGGGTGCATTGTTTCCTATATCGGTAAGCTCTAGCCGCGAAGAAAATGCCAGGTAAGTATTTTCAGATTATGCATGAGGCTGTCAGAATTGTTCATTATATGAAGAGTCGACTGTTTGAAAACGTTTGCGAGGAAATGGATTCAATCCACAAAAAACTATTACTGCTCATTTAAGTAAGGTGGTTGTCACGCAGAAAGGTGTTGAATAGATTGTTCGAACTGCTATCGGAATTGTTCTTTTTTTAATATGAATCCAACCCCTAACTAGCTGAAGTATTACCTCTGAAACATGACTGCTTCAGCTGGCTTAACTGGTAAACATTTTCACTCATATAAATTACTTAAATTTGACCTTGTAAGGACGGAACAAAACTATAAGACTCTAAAGGGGGGAGGGAGTGTAGCCTGTCCCGGTGACGGCCCTAGGCAACAGCCGCTACCGGGAATGATACAAAAGAGTCACGGTTTCTTCGGCTGAACGTGGCGAGATGCATGCCTAGAAATAAACACCAGTTCAGTGGGAGTAGGACCACTTGCGTAATCGTTGAATACACTGAGATATTTCCTGATTATCAGAGTGACAATAGCATCGGTTGAGGAAAACCAAACTTTTGCTTATGACGAACAAACAAAACCTTACTTAATTCTGACACGCACGCCGTTGCTATAAGAGAATACATGACATGACAAATGTACAGTTTTTTGGTTTTCTATAGATTTTGTAAACATATAGTTCCTAAAATAGCATACAAATACAGATTGCTATTCAAATAGAATTGACTACCACCTCCAATGACAGAATAAGTTATCACTTACGAACAACACTGATGATTTTGACACATTAGGAGAAAATGTCACAAGAAATGAATAAGAGTTTACTAATCGCTCAAGTGAAGATTTTAATAGAAAGACTGCAATTCACTCATATTTCAATATGCAGTTTTCATTAGTTTCATACCGTTCGTCTTTTATTTGAATTGATTTTTAAACGATTCTTCACCTGATATTCTTTGTTGTACTTAACAATATGTATAGAAATACAAATATGCCTATTAAAAGAAATCAATATAATCTTTACAAAGAGTTTTGGGCCACACGATGCTAATTATAGTTATCTTTGCCGCTTCCCTTCGCGACCCCCATTAAATCCTCTCGCGAACCCCCTAGGGGTCGCGACCCCCAGGTTGAGATACTCTGATCTAGCATAATATGTGTGGGCCAACACAAAACAACAGGTTGAGACAATTCGGGTAGGAACTATAGCTAATTTTATTATAAAGCAATCCTTACCCGCAAAAAATCATTGATTATAAAAGATTGTTCTTAATTTTCTGCCCTTTTGATATGTCCATTCTATTCTAATTTCCTTTCTCCCACCCCGCACATATAACAGCCCCATGCCAGTGGTATCACTCGAAATCATATTCAAATATGAACAAAAGGACGTCCGATTCACAAGTGTGTGACAATTCGACCAAACCAAGCATGAGTTGTAAGGATCAAATGACCTTGGTACAGACTCTAGTACACATAACTACACCACAGAATTGGGTTCATCTTACCAAAATATACTAAAGTAGTGTCATTATACATGAATTTAGTGATAATGGGGCTGACAAGCAAACATACTGATGTGGTAGAAAAAAACAACAACTTATGAATCTTTTTCTTCTGTCATGTTCAGAATGTCCAAGTATGTGCGCATGCAAATTTTGGCAACTTAAGTGCGATTTCTTTGGGAGATATCGATAATATAAAAGTCGGATTCTTGTTTCTGTAGAGTGATTGAAAAGTGTTAAAATGCCCTTATATGTTTAAATTGCTGAAAGAAATGAAAAACAAATACACAGCTATGAATACTGGGTGGATGGCGCTACCTGTTGGAGGGTTTCTTTATCATGGCCGCCATTTTGAAGTCCGCCATATTGAATCTAGATGGATTTTCTTACGACCATAAATTGCCCCTGCAAAAATATAAAGCTTGAAACTAAAACTGAGTTAGAAAGAAGTTCGTGAAAAGATTCGCCTCTTGAAATATGGCTAAAGTACCAAAATACCTTGAAATTATTTTAACAAATATGCAAAGCATTAAACATTGTTTGAACTTGTTTGTATCTCACAGCATAACATCTTATAATTAATGAAACCTAATTACATTATAATTTGAATGCAATGAACACAGATATACTCTCATATTTTGGAAACATCTTGTACGTTTATTTGCGAATTTTTACGGAGGTACTTAAAATATTAATGATAAACAAAAGAGCTTACCTTGCCATCCAGCGCTTCAGCCCGTTGTGGGCTTGGACTTATTCTACCAGACACCTCCACACAAATCTGTTTCTGGCTCTTTCTCTCTAATTAGCTATCCTCATTATTGGAAGCTCCTTTCTGACATCGTTCCACCATCTTTGTTTTGTTATTCGTTTTCTTCCGCTGGAGTAGATCCCTTCTTTCATTATCTTTTTGATAGTCGATGACCTTCCATCCTTACGACGTGTCCAAACCATCTCAGTCTCTTTGATTATTAATTCGTGTTTGCGTTTTCTTCATTGTTCATTTTACTTCTTTGGTTCATAGATTTTCTTTATTATTTTCCATTCAAATATTTATAAACTGTTTTTATTTTCTTTTGTTCTCTGATAGTATTCGTTCTTATTCTGATTGTCGATTAGTGTAGCTCAGTAGCAGAGCGTTGGCGTAACATTAGGGATGTCGTAGGTTCGATTCCAGCGGACGACCATTCTGACAGTTTTTTCCAGGGTTTTTCCTCAGTCCCACCAGGCAAATGCCGGGACGACACCTTCAACACAGGCCCTGGACGAAACCTTCCGGAATCCTTTCCCCTCCTATTCCGGCCTAAAGAATTATCATGCTTTAGAAACGTTGGGTAGTCCTTGTATGATCCTATCGAAAGCCAGCTACAGTGAGCGCCATTGTCAAGCGCGAAACCCCTACCATGAGTAGCTATTACATAGCTAGACATGTTGGACTTTGTGTTTTAAAAGTTTTGTTTACACATTGTGTATAGAAGCTTATAGGTAAGTAAAGTTAAAAGTATTCCTTTACATTGTGCTAAAAATAATAAATAAATCTAACATGTTTAATTATAGGGGACTGCTAGCCACCAGAACGTTATCGCTTGCAGAAGTACTATATTAATCACATTTAATCGTATTGTAGTCGCCAATCATCTTAGTTACCTTAAATCGTATCTTATTCTTTCAGCATTTTTTTTGCTATTATAATAATTTATTATAGTCATACTCCTGTTTCGCCTACTTAGTCACCGAATTGTTTACTGTCTAACGATGTGCATTTCCATATTTTTCATTCTTTTCTCCCAACTAAATGTAGTTTTAAAATATCAAAGCTATAGCAAACGTACCTACTCCAATTCCGCTAAGTCCGTCCGTCCGTTAGTCTGTTCGTACCAAGAACTTAAATATCAGGAACTATAAGAAGTTCAGAATTGAGTGTTGTGTCGTTGGCAAGGTCTTGCCTGAAGCCATCCTTGGTTGTGTAGTGGGACAGTGTTTCCAATATATTTTTTCAATCAATAGCTCCAAATACTTATATTTCATTAGACATATCTGCACCAAACTTAATATAAACATTATTCAACACAATTGGAAAATAATGTGGGTGTAGCCGTGCCCTAGATCGTAGCTCGCAGTGTTGCCAAGTCAATTTTCTATAAAATTCAATGTTCTAGATTGTTTCTATTACGGTAGACGTAACAACACACAATTTGGCATGAACGTTATTCGACACAATAGAAAAATAAAATTCAAATATGAGATCTTTGTCCCCAAGCAGTCTGTTGGCAGGGTTGCCAATTTATTTAAAAATGCATGTTTTTGTATCTAACATGGTGTTAAGGGCGTGTTAGTAGAATTCCAACGCTAACATGGTTTCTTCAAGTTCTTCTTGCGTGGATTATTTTAGTAGATTATTTAATTATTATTTCAAAATAATTACTCCTTTTCTAAAGCAATTGTGCTCCTTCAAAATAATTTTAGCTGCTTGCATGTGCTGAATTGTTATGACATTGATCATTATTCTGGATTTTCCTCGTTTCAATAAATTTCCTGCTCGTAAATTATACATATTTTTCAGGATGACAACATGTCACAAGTCAATAATCTCTATTTACTTGTAATCGTCTGACACCTACCCATAGTCTATTGATAAGAGTTTGCTGTTCGATTCATGAGGTCTCGAAATCCTTCAGTCAACAAATTGTGATCATCATATTGCAGACAGGCATTAAAAGAATGGTGATATAGAGCAATAACGTTTTATTGAATTTTTAGCTTACCTCACTCTTTCGCATAAGGCCTCTATTGATTTAGTAAGGACTCGGAAGTTTCTGTTGGCGTTGTTCATAACAGATTACAGTTTATTTTTAAGAATTATGGCCAATTGTGTGTATTCTGTATACGACAAATCTATATTAATAAGTCGATTTTTTTTAATGTTTTAGCAGCATGGTTAAATAGAACTGAATTTTAGCACAATGCTATACCTAAAGAACACATAACGATGAAGCAAGACAGAAGTAATATGTGTCATGAGGTTACTCACATAAGTATTATCCTGTGAGGGTATTTCAGTCACCCTAAAAATTCGTTTCTTAGATTCACATATTTTCCAGGGATTGCCAATACCTTCATTTGGCAGGTCCATTACGAATATATGTTACACTCTGCACATCCGAATATTCTAGTAACTGAGGGCGTTCACATGAAACTAGCGGGAACTGGAGGGATTGGTCCAGTACATTCCGTTCAAGAGACCCCGGCGGGAATTCAAACCACGACCACCCTCACAGAAAACAAGATTACGCTATAATGTTGCTATTTTTTACAGATTTTCATAATTAACACCTGAAGGAGCATATGTATTCTAAGAGATTTTATTACTGTGTCAGTTCCAGAAGTTTCAAATCATTTTGTGAGCCGAAATCATTCCAAAAATATCTGCTAAATTCAGTTCCTTTTGGGTGGGAGACTAACTGTGACTTCTCCTCCAAATCTTACATTTTCTTTATTCTTCTTTTGTCCTGCAACGTGAATCGGGGAACGTGAAACGCTTTTGCAGCTGTAGCAAGACTCATCCTCTTTCTTACCACATCAAAGATGAAGCCATCCATGGTTTCTTTGTTTCCAGAGTTTATCAAAGTTTTTCAGGAGCAGTTACGAACAATGTTTGCTACGGAGAGTAAAGAGAGACATCTTTGTAATTTACACGAATAGTGCCACATACATTTTTGAAAAAGTGTAGAAGTATTGGTGAAGATGTCGGAAGTATCCCACAATGTAATGTTGGGATTGCCCCAAAAGGCCTAACATAAAAATATATTATTTCTTGGAGTTTGTACCAGTGACTAAAGGAAATAAAACTACTTGTCCACACACTAGGCTTTACCATTTTATAGTGTGCAATGACTTCGAACTCCATGAAGAACACTTGCTCATAAAAAACTTAAGAACAAATATTCTATTTCAGGACAGGATCGTTTCAATCACGTTTTCTGGACAACTTTCGTTACAAATATGATTCTGGTCGTTCGGAAATAGTACACACACACTCATAAGTCAGCGGAGAGATTCAGTGCACTACGAAGACTCTTCCTCGACTAATCATTATATCATTCGCTGACTATTGTGCAATCTACAGTGTTGCAAACTTAAAAATATCGGAATTCCCCAGCTGTCGGAATCCCCCAAATGACCTTGTAAGAACTGGGAGGGTATTAAAAGATATGATACTAGGAAGCACACGGACAACTGCCAAAGCAAAGTTTGGTTTGTTAAGAATAACCTTCAGCATACAAACACCGTAATTAAGTTAAACAAAAAAGAAATAATTTACAATGTTTCTACGTATCAACTTTTCTTCTAAAACGACGTCTTCCTCTTCCTTTCTTCCTTTTATTATCTCAATTGTTGCTTTTCTTCAGGATACATTTTCCTAACGAAATATATATATAATATATATAAAAATAAAACTACAAGAACTCAGATATTTAATGAAACTGAAGAAATCATTTTGAAATGTTTTCCTCTATGATGCTAATGTCTAGCTTTAGAACACTGAGACATGCACCGTTTATACGCCATATGTAACCTATATGCAGACACAGAATGTTTATATGGATAAGAGTAGAGAGTAGTACACAAGACTAGTGTCATAATGGCCTATATGTACGTATGTGTAACATTCAGAGGGAATTGTAAAAATATGTCAGCCACACTGTTCTTGGTCCCTGAAGTACATAATGACCCTATAATATCTTTTAATGCCAAACAGTTGTCAAATACATCCCAATTGAGCGAAATGGCTCCAAGAGCTGCGTTTCTAGCTATAACCCTGCTTTTCGTAACATAACGTTGTTCACAGCTGTTGGAATAATAATGCAATCACAGGAAATCGCCTGCGTTTATGTGACTGTGCGAATGTGTTGTTTTAATGGCTTCTACATTACTTCTCTCTCTGTCTCTCTCTCTCTCTATCTCTTTCTCTCTCTGTTTCGCACACATATACACACTCCTTCACCTAAGCATGCTTGCAAAAAAAACATAAGAAAGAATGAGAGATAAAGAGGAGACGAAGAAGTGAAAAGATTTCGCATTTTCACAGACAATCAGCACTTTGGATATCAAAACGAATGAAGACACTCACTCATTCATTCATTCATTTAATTGACTGGTATTTTTACACGAATTTCACCATAAAAGCACTTACAAAATGTGCTGCTAAAACTGAGTAGCACTTAATTGTAAGCTTATCAAATTAAAACGCTTTATTATATATGTAAATTAAAACGCTTTAATAGCTATTCACTAAATCTAAATTAATCTAAAGTAAGCATCAGCGAAGAGAGGAAGATCATACCTCTGGTTTCGTTCACCTGGAAAAGTGAGGTCACCAAAATGTTGTAGCAAAAGTCCTAGTAAAGCAATGCATGGTGTAGTATGAGGATAATCAAAGTTCAAGATCTGATGAACAAGGTAAAGCGAAGCTAGATGAGTAAAACTAGAATTAACCTCCAACTTCACATAAGTGAAATAATGGCAGTATTCAATGTTAACTTGAATATCTGCAAAGCAGATACAGAACGCATTTGTTTACTCAATAAAATGACTACTTGTGTTTGCTTTAATCATATAGTGAAGGCCAGCAATCTTGGTTCCCGAGTAAGTTTGTTGAAAGTTCAAAATAAGAAAGCTATATCTAGTCGTTAATTGGAAATGATTTAAAGTAAAAGGAAGTAACTTGAATAATATGGGATCTAACTCACGAACTTAAGAAAACTTTGTGTTTAATACTTTTATAAGCCTATAGAAAGATTTTGGTTGGCGGGAAGCAAACCAGGCCTTAATTTATTTAGTCTGTTTCTTGTAGTATGTGACGAGGTAAACATGATGGTACCAAAACTTTGGAAATTTCACCAGGGGAACATGGGTAGGGGAGACCGGGGCACAGTGTCACAATTTTCACATTTTAATTGTTTGTGACGCTCGCGTAAGGCCGAACATGATAAGTTTCAGTATGCACATACTTGGGTATCTTGTACATAACATATATTACACTGTCCAATATAACTAGTCCTGAACTGGACTTATGAACTATTTTTATGATCAATGCAGTTGTGACTATCTACCCATATGCGGGGTAAGTTATCACAATATATGGGACAAATTGTCACATGTTATTCTAGTAGTGATGTCCAGAAATAGGTATTTATTATTAATGCAAAGACTGTAAATGTTACCAGCATTAAATACTTAGCGTCTAAAAGAGAATTAAATCATAACTAAACAAAGGGTAAATTATGCTAGTTAAAGAGGGAAAAAAGTAGGAGGACTTGTATATTTTATCATCACAAAAGATTTAGTGTTACATCAAGCTTTGTTGGGAAACCAAAAATGCCATGACAATAACAGTAGCTCAGGGAGTAGCTAAAGAATCAAAATTTCAAACTGAAAGGTCATAAATAAAATAGCAAAAATATCAAGCAACACATTACTATATCTACAATAGGCCTACACAGAATTATCTCAGCCCGGTTACTTCCATTCAGAAAAATTCCGAAAATTCAGAAGCGTCTCAAATCCTGCTGGAAGCAAAAGTTTTTCGTTCAGAGTTAGCAGCACGTACTGCCTTGAATCGCATTACCACTTAACATCATATACAACCAGTATGACAAAAATAATCCATATCACATGGTTATGTTGGTTCTGTCGAAATGAATAACAGTACTAAATTTGAAATTATACACAAGTTTTCAAAAAATATATACATATGATTTATTGCGTCACCATCAACGGTTACCACGCGTCTTCTCTAAGAAGTAAGCAAATTCGATTTTCCGGGAACTGACGGAACGGTTACCCCACGTTCCCCCGAAATGGAACCACTGATTTGCAGTTACTTATTATTTGCAAAATCGTAAATCTGATTTAAGCGGAATTTCGTTTATCCGGAACGTGTCTGGTCCCATCAAGTTCGAATAAACAAAATTTAAGTGTATCACAACCTGTTAGTGGATCTTATTATTGTTAGTATATCTTAGATTTTGTTGCTTAAACCATGTTAAGGTATACCTAAAATTCCTATTGGTATTCACATAAACTGTAAATAACTTTTAAGTTTCACACCCTCAGTTGGTTGGTACTTTTAAAATAATTTATCACTATATGGCAATTTTATGATGACGAATTGCTTGTGAAGAAAATTGTGTTGAATTCGCGCTATACATTTTCAGTAAACTATGTATACTATCAAAACCATATCGATATATATAATGGAAATTAGTGGCTGTTGGGAAGGTCAATATGGAAGGAAAATTGGTAAAATGTCTCGAAAATATTATAAGAGTTTTACTGCTTAATAACATTTCTAGGAAATTTAACCGGAAATGCTTTAGTAGAAATGATCAAAGAAAAGATTTCCGCTAGTAGCTATGCGCTATGTTAAGAAAAGAATTGACGACAATAATGCTGTTTAAACATCGCTAATAAAGACGTGTCAGCCACTTGGTGTAGAAAGCCTCTGATACTCCTGTTCTTGGTCAAGGCGACGAGCAGGGCTGACCCCAAGGTGGTCACTCAGTTGGACGTAGTTCCACCAACTGCGGACAGAAAACATTGGAACAGGCCCAGGACTTTTCGGTCTGTAATGCCAGTAGTTATTATTATTATTACTATTAAAGAAGCTTTCTCTCACAAGAGCAGAAATAATTAGATAGAGTCTTGTGCTTGAAATACTGTTGAAATACTTAAGTTCTGAATAGTCTCATTTGATGATATTTTGCCAAATGCAGTATTTACACGAAGACACAAATCTGACAAGATCAGTCAAGCAAATCATCAGAACAACTAACTGTATTGTACTGGCCCGCAGGGCCATTTTTTTGTCATGAGCCCACTAAAAGGGGGTCACCATGACTGGACTTCTGGCTATTCTAAGCCATTTTCGTCCTTTTGATTTCCATAAAAATGTGTTAGAATTTAATAGATGTTTAATTTGAATAAAAAGAACCGGATATCTGCAAAGACACAATGATTATTTATTAGCTAGTTAAATAATTTAATTTGGTTTTCGAAAGAGGACGTTAATTGCACAGGAATGTCCTTACGAGTTGTGAGAATAATTAGCTATTCTAAGTTAGAATTTAATGGGGTGAAATTGCACAGAAAAAGTGCGGAAATTGTCCAAAAAATGCAGTAAAAGTGCTCAAGAACTTTGTTTCTGATCAGTCTATTTTAAAGTGAATTTAGTATTAATGATTATATTTAAATTGTTTGGTTGAGGTGATAGGTGAGATTAAGGGAAAAGAATAGGATTATTTAAAGGTAATATACAAGTGTACAAGTGTGTATAAATTGCTTCGATCTTCTTTTCCATTTCTTGTACGAGTGACGAACGCGCTTTTAAATTTAGAAAATTATTTAAATTATTGTTTTGATTCATTTATAATATTTGTTTGTAACTGTCCACTGTGAGCTTTTGTTTGAATATTTTTTTGTGTGTTTTTTTTTGTAAGCATTACTTTCGTAAGTTTGTCTTCTTGTATTTCGTGTATGGTTGTTGACCAACATATAGATGGCCATCAGTAGACTGAAGTATATTAAATCTAGTTTGAAAAATCTCTTCTGATGCTCCATTGATAACATCTGATATTTTGTGTAGTGATTCTCCATCCTGTGGAATGCCCAGAGTCAGAACTGTAGAAACCCATTTGGTGATATTGTTTAGAAATTCTCCCAAATTTTTTTCAATGTTAACTCCAGAACTTCGATTTTCTATCTATCGATTTAGCAGTCTGATTTGTAGCGTTTTCAATGTGATCTAACGTACTAAATCCTGGAGACATGTCTTCTTTTTGAATTTGTTCATAAGTGATTTTGTTGTTTGTCCTAAATATTTTCTGAGGGAGTGTACTACTTCTATCTTTCAGTAACTAACCAAATATGTATATAGACACTTGTGTAAATTCAACTGAACGATATTACACATTTTGAGTAAAGTTTAGAAGAAGATACAATTTGAAATACAACCAACAGTAAATTTTACTTTCAGAAATTCTTACACTAAGAAAGCGTGAGACAATCTTATAGATATTATGAAATATATGTTTAAGTATTCAAGCATAAGGAGCAGTCAGTGTGAGTCATATGTAATTTTCTATTACAAATCTGTCAGTCCTGAAATTAAGAATTATTATTTACTTGTTGGTGCGGTAGTATTTCTCATTCCTCTAGATTTGGTTGCCAAGTTTGATCATTTTTGCGCATTTTTCGGGTATCTGCTGTGCAGAATCATATATATATAAAAGGTGTCAAGTTTTTCGCTTTCGTTCTCATGTATTTTTTTTCAATATGGTGGACATCAAATCCTCGCGGCTAATACAGTCTAATGTAAGCATTATATTCCTCTCTTTAATTAGAATGTATCACTGTCGGAATTTTAAACGGAAATTAAGGCAACAACGCGTCACTACTGTCTCGTTACGTAACAAGTGATCTGTAAATACAACTTTCAGAAATACGTTTGGCAGGTCGCGTCGGTGGGCTGGTGGTTAAGGCGCGGCTTGTTAGTCGAAAGAGCCCGGGTTCGAGTCCCGGCAGGGTAACACTTTTTTCTTTCAAAATATATTTTCATATGCGTATATGTATTATTAATAATTGTTTTCATCGTAGATTATCTTCAATGAGTGACCATACGAACGTGGAGGTTAGGTAAGGTTAGGTGCGGTCATGTATCTTTACAAAATATATTTTCATATGTTCATGTATATTATTAATAATTCATTCCTTGCAGTTTTCGTAAATTATCTTAAATTAGTGAACATACGAACGTGGAGGTTAGGTAATGTTAGGTGCGAAGATGTATCTTTACACTCTTTGTTTTTGACGCAACTTCCGTTCAAAATTCCGATAGCGATAGTGCCGTCTCTTTAATCTCCCAAATACACCCATGAAACCCCCAAATATGCTTTCATAATGGAGGACTTAAGTGTTACGTCAGATCCGGCAGGTCGCCATGGTAACCCGCCATGTGACAGTCTAAACAAACGGGTGTTCAGCAGTAGGTTTGTAGTGTTCGATATTCAGCAACTCCTTATGGTTTTGTGCTTTGTGCCAGATTGTCATCGTTACAATAAAAGAGATACGTGTTGCTTTTATTTCTGTTTCCAAAGGACTGAAGCTAGAAGAGGAAGTGGAAGGAGCCAATTACGTAAGTAAACAAATTTCCCACAATGCAATTTAACGCAATTGTGAATATGTTGATATGATTATAAGGATAATTCATTGTTGAGTGCTGTGTTCTTGATTTAAAAGAAGGTGATAATTATTTCTAAGAAGCTTAAACTAAAGTTGCTAATTCGGTTATAGTTTAGGACACACAGTTAAGAAGAAAATACGAGTGCTAAAACGAAACCTTTGTACTCTATGTACAGCTGTGCAAATTGATATTGTAGGTAAAGTATACAAGGTACAGCATAAATCAAGTTTTCGATAGTTGATAGTATCTTTGTATGTGTTTCATAAAAACATAGATTACCATAACAAAAATTAGCTACTCACCTCAATTTATTATATTTACTGTTCATACACCCTTTCTTACACTTTCCCTCAAATCTCGTATGTGCATCAAATCTCGGTCATATGTAACCAAAAGTACATGGTTGGACTTTACAGCATTTTCTAGTGTTTTAATCAGTTTCCGCTCATCCCCCAAATAATCAGCAGTTCAAAAAAAGTTAACTACCATTACTTCCACAATTAATTTTCTATCTTTCTGGTAATAAACCTGCTGTTTGTTTAGACAGTTGATATGGTAACCAACCGGATGGGGCATCAAGATTTTCGTTCTCCATTGTTCTGAAGGTCTTGCAACTCGTTTCTGTATATTTCACAGTAATGAGCTGAAGCATCGAGTTCGAGTCTTGCATTCGTACCACTCGTAGTTTCTCTATTCTCTTAAGTATATCTACTCACATACTATAATTTGTTCCTATAACTCGTGCAGTGGTGCCGATCACTTTAGTCATGAGGTTTGAGGCATTAGGCCAGTGTCTCTAAGGTTCTGGGTCTGATTAAAATCCTGACTGGGGCATGGTTGTTTGTGGATTTTAGAAAGTTAACAGCTAATGGAATCATGACAGGCTGAAGTCATTAATTACTAAAATGGTCCAAAAATAAAAGGTGTACCAAAGTTGCTATCGTGTGGTGGATTAGCATCGACTAAATATCCCGTTCGGATTTTTTGTGTAGCTGGTAGTTTGTCGTATTTGCTTACTATTTAGAAGCTTAAGCTTGTATCTGTTTTTGTGAATGGGTGTGTGTGTGTGCATTATGAGCACATTATGTATACATCTCCCACTAGCTGTTAGATTATTCTATAGAAAACTATGTATCAGGCCGCGTTTATCTGTTTTTAGATGGATGTGTAGACTTTTCACTCATAGTGTTTCAATGAGTCCATTTATGAATTTCTCCACGAACTTAAGTGATTTCTGTTCCATATCTATTTTGATCCGTTGATTTGGTTTTAATGTTTATTTCGTTATTCGAGTTGTCTCTCGGTATTTGAATGTTCCTATTTAGAGTATCCCTCCCGCTTATTTCACAGTACTGTTTTGTGACCTCTGATTCACTACTAACCGTCAAGTTGCACCTTGAGTCGTGAGGTTTTAGGTTCCGTTTTTTCTGGATTCCTTGATGGCGTACAATTCCTCTGAACTCTATAATACCATTCGGTCCGAGCCATAGTTGCCTACAGTCCTTAAAATAAATTCAAATTCCACTGTATAACACCATTTTGCAATTGGTTAACCTTTTTTTCATTTCCAGTTTTCCACACGGCTTTTTACCGTGTGTTTTTGCTCAGACTTTGGTCTTCAAAACAGCCGTTCTCAAATTTGTTGATTTACTTTTTATCAGGTATCCTAGCATGTTTTTAATTTATTTTACGTGTGTTACAATTCTTTTGTTTGAAATCTTGTATATTAGTGAATCGTTCTGGGTGAAAGCTACTTACGTTAGATGTTTCAAATTTGTTGGTCCCTTATGCGCGATCAGCGGGGGGCTCTTGTAGAATCGTTGCTCACCAGTTTTCTCTGCTAGATTCCTTCTTGATTCCTTTCCAGGAGTCCTGGATTAGTTTGTTTAGTTTGGTCTTATAGTTGCGGTAAAATGTTTATGTGAAAATAGCTCTGTTTTTACATTCTGTTCTCCTCTTGGACTACTCGTTTTGAAAGTTCTTTTATTATTTACTATAATATTTTCAGTTTCTCTGGCAAGAGACGCTCTTCCAAGTTCTTTCAGTCGTTTCCCAAATCTCTGCTCATTATCTACAATTAATTCCAAACGTATTGCCTTACTCTTAATCAGTAAGTCGTTAAATAGTTGGGTGTGCCGAGTCTGCATGTAAGAATTAATGTCTTGAAGTAACCTTATAATATACGTCCGTCTGGTCTCTTCGTTAACCTCCTAGACGTTAATCTTGATCTGCGTCGACACTAAATGTGAACTCAGGTTCTCCTGCATTATCGTTTAAGCGATTTATTAAATATTTTAGTTATTCGTCCCAGCAAAAATTCCTATGACGTCATCTAACAATCTATACATAGTCAAGCATAAGTTTCACAGGTTATTATCAGTCAAGCTAAAGCAGCACGTAGAAAAATCTTCTTAATTGACAAAAAGCTATTATCACTTATTGTGATCATTTATAATACTGATGAGTGTCTGCCTTGTGATATAAATGTTAATTTTCTTCAATAATTTTGTTAATTTAAACTACATTGTTGTATTTTCAAAGCAATATTATTTATCAGTGTTTCGTTCATATAACAACCTCGTATTAAATATGTCAGTCATATTTAAATAGAAATGAATTATTATATTAATAATTTTTAGTGCGACGAACCTTCAGGAGCAAACTCATTTCAAACCAAATGTTGAAGATTAAGCTTTATAGGTAACTCAGAATACATAATTGTAAATTCTTTAACAGTAATTAGACATTCAACCCAAGTAATACCAGTTTATTTACGTTGAGATAATGTTTGAATGCAGTCCTTCTCTATGGTAACCAAACACGACTAAAAGACCGACATTTGAATATGTCCTCAACACTTCGATCAACCTTTCGGCTGCACTTTAAATACTCTACCGGATTGTTAAAACATTGCAAGTTAGGTTAGGTTAGCCTAGGTAGAATTGGTTTAGCTCGGCTATACCGGTCATCTTCAACTGTGCTTAACATATCTAGTGCTTCGAAATCAGATTCAAAATGGTGTACTTAGCTTGGTGATTTTTTGTCCGGGGGAGTATCCAAAGAGCTACTGGGGAGTATCCAAAAATATCCTGTAAATGGGTAGAAGTCGAGTATAACCGAGTGCTCGGCTAAACTCGACTTTGCGTGTTACGGCTACCTTAAATTAGTAGTGACCATGGAAACGTGGAGGCTCGGTAGGGTAAGGTGTGGTCATGTATCTAAATTACATTTTTTTGTTTTCATAACCGTCACAGTTCTTGACAAAAGTGTAAAAATACATGACTGCACCTAACCTCCACGTTCCCATGGTCACTAATTTAAGATAATCGTAAGACGTAACAAGCAAAGTCGAGTTTTTCCGAGTAGATTATCTTAAATTAGTGACCATGGAACGTTGAGGTTAGGTAAGGCTAGGTGAGGTTATGTATCTTTACACTTACAGTCCTCCGTAAGCTGTAACACGCAAAGTCGAGTATAACCGAGCACTCGGTTAAACTCGACTTCTACCTGTAAATGCATCACTAAATATGCAAAGAACTTTCAAATTACAAAAGAAAAAATATATTCTTCAAGATGTATAGAATAAACAAATATTAATTTGTGAATACAAGAAACTTGAAAATTCAATTTTAATGTTCATTGATTCTTTTCCCTTAAGCGCATTTATAGCTTGTAAAAGTTGTATTGAATGTAATATATTATGAAAGAGACAATCCTAAGAGAAACGTAAAATATAATCTTGCTCTACTTTCGTGAAGGCTAATAGGCCAAAGAATTTATTCAAACTTAAGATTTATTGTAAACAGAGAATTAACAGCCGATATCATTCTTATTTATAATATTTTATAAAGAATTCTTTCTATAGACTATTAAGTTACCACACAAGATGATGACAACAGTGATAATTGTCTTTCGTAGAGACAAATGCCTGAACTGAACGTCCAGTTTCATTGCGAACAAGTGTAATCTTGATTTGCATAGGATGATATCCCGATAACGGGATCTAGGGCCAAAAGCAGATCCAGAGTCAGTGTTCCCTCTAGGAATCAATTCATAATATCCTAGATGCTTTAAAAGCAAAGTACGAAACTTTTCACTCACTGAGAACACATAAAATAGAGGTCAAAACATTTCTATATTAGCTTTTCCGATTATTAATGAAAATAAATGTATTTGTAGGTTTCAGAATGTTGTTCGCTGGAGAACGGACAAGAATACCTGATTGTTGTTCTGCCACCTACTTGCAGTCTGCATTGGAGAAGTGAATAGGTTTCTCGTATGCAAATCATTACAAAATGGAACAGCGAAACATTTGGATAACTACAACAAAGAATCAGATAAGTATTTTTTTAATACATTTCTTAGTGTTTTTTTTTGTAAAAATGAGTTATTTAATCTAATTTAAATGTAAAAAATCTAAGTGTAACTAATTACCGTATTTATTGAACTATTTTTCCAAATGATTTGAAGAAATTAAATTTTCAAAAATTGATTTTGAACTATTTCCAGTAAGAATGATATAAAGTTTTTTTTAACTACTGTAGTTTCTAAACGAATAAGTATTAGTTTCTCAATATTTGATTTCTTCTCAGCAAAGAACAAAAGCAGTGTTATATGTTTGTTAAATTCAGAAAACGCGCCTTCAAATTTGAATTTTAGTTTTTAAGGCCTTTAGGCAACTTTGGCTCAGTCCGGACAATGATGATGGGATGGATTGCTGGAATTAAGAAAGTTGGAGGATAGGGGAAAACCCCGAGAAAACCTACTATACAGTGTTTGTCCACCACAAAGCCCAGAACGTTGCGTGAACAAGGGTTGATTCTACGACCCCTAGCACCAGCGGTGAGCGCTTTACCTACTGAGCCACCGCGGTCTTCACGCGCCTTCAAGAACAGCATAGTTGTTCTCAAAAATGCAAAATAATTACTATTTTGATTGTTGCATCTACTAGGAGTAACTTTCAAATGAATGTAAAGTTTTGGTGTAATATTAAAGTGGTGCTTATATTACTAGTAGTATAGTTTTCTTGAGTGCATACGTGTTTTAGTATCTCTCCAGAAGCCAGTGAACCGTGACGTGATGGGTGTCGATGTTGTAACTTGGAGATTTCGTATAGGGAGGTTTGTGGCTAAAGTGAAAGTGAAGTGTTGCATACCTTGTGGAAATTTTGAATTCTTCCCTTCAATGCTCAAAATGTTTTCGTTTGGTGTTATTATTGCAGCACTGTTTGTGATCTCTGGAGAGGAAGTTAATCCAGGCCCTACGTCATTGGATGACTTGTACAAAAAATTGGAAGAAATGGATAAGAAAATAACAAACATTTCTAGTGTAACAAATAATTTGAGTGTGCAGCTTCAAATGGTAGTGAACGAACTTAGTGTGGTGAAGAAGGAAAATGAGGAACTCAAGAAACAATTAGCTATTAATTGTGAGCTTTTAGATAAATTGGAAAACCAATCACGGCGTAACAACCTAATTTTTAGTAATATTGTAAATCGTAATGCAGTTGAATTTTGGGAAGAATCTGAACAACGAGTAATAGAGTTTGTTACAAAACAACTAAATGTAGATTTAAACTCTGCACACATTGAAAGAGCGCATCGACTCGGACGTGGACCAAATGCACCGATAATTGTGAAATTTTCTGCCTTCAAGAAGAAAAATTAAATTCTTAAAAATGCTTTTCGTGCGAAAGGAACCAGAGTTGTGATTTCAGAAGATTTCTCAGTGAATGTACGTGAAACAAAGAAACAACTATTGAACTATATGAAGGATGCTCGTGCAAGATGTGATCGTGCGAGGCTTCAGTACAATAAACTATACATTAATAATAGACCTTTCAGCCTTGAAGAGCTACAAAAAAAGTAAAAAAAAAAAACAACAGTGCAAAGTGAACAAATCGTTCAAAACAAAACTGCAGAGGTTGTAACACTGCATGCTCAAAAGGAAGTTCTTTCAACCACCTGTGAGGATACCCCCCCACCTCTAGCAATAAGAGACAAACGAGAACCACTCGTTCAACCATGGCACAGGCCCCAAGGAACAAAGTTTGACAAAGAAAGGAATATGAAGGGGAAAAGGGTGTTTTCCTCAACTGAAGTCAGTGAAGTGTACAATCATTTTCCAAATGTAACTAGTGGTTTTAGTGAAACAAGGAAATCATTGCGAATTTATAATTAGAACGCTAGATCCTTGCCCGGTAAAACAAATGACTTTTTCTGTAGTGTAATATCAAATAATTACGATATAATTACAATTACTGAAACATGGACTAATGAATCTCATTATGACAGTGAATTATTTGATAATAGGTATACTGTTTTCAGACAGGATCGCAATATTAATAAAACTGGAAAGTGAAAGGGGGTGGGGCACATATCTCGGCTCTTGAAAAATACAATCTGTGTTTATTGAATAGCTGTGATGATCAATATGAGTGTCTGATTGCTAGAATAACTGTAAAGAGTAGACCAATGTTTATCTGTGTTGTATATTTTGAACCGGTTTCAGGTATAGATTTGTATGATAACCTATTTGCATGCATTGAATCCACTTGTCCGCAGGGCAGTCCTATTCTCCTCATTGGATTTCACCGGAGTTAACCGGTACCGAATTTGATTTTGAGCAAAGCACATCTTTAAAGTGTAGACATTTATATAATTTTATACATTTTTATGATTTGAGATCATTCAAC